>JAJPUD010000860.1:143633-187911 GCA_023553655.1 Myrmecobius fasciatus | reverse complement strand
CCTTCTATCACCATTCAATTTCCTCCAGAGATCTATCATACCTAACTTTTCTAGCCTTTTGTTAACCTCCCTAACTTCTTTCTTATTTATTTTGGAATTTGATTTATCTAATTCTGAGAGAGCAAGGTTGAGATCTCCCACTAGTATAGTATTACTGTCTATTTCTCCTTGCATCTCTCTTAACTTCTCCTCTAGGAATTTGGATGCTATACCACTTGGTGCATATATGTTGAGTATTGATACTGCTTCATTGTCTATGGAACCCTTTAGTAAAATGTAGTTTCCTTCCTTATCTCTTTTAATTAGATCTATTTTTGTTTTTACTTGATCCGAGATAAGGATTGCTACCCCTGCCTTTCTTTGTTCACCTGAAGCATAGAAGATTCTGCTCCAGCCCTTTACCTTAACTCTGTATGTATCTCTATGTTTTAGATGTGTTTCTTGTAAACAACATATTGTAGGATTCTGGCTTTTAATCCAGTCTGCTACCCGCTTCCGTTTTATGGGAGAGTTCATCCCATTCACATTCACAGTTAAAATAACTATATCTGTATTCCCTGCCATCTTATTTACCCAGAGTTATGATTTTCTCTTCCCTTTCCCCTCTCTCCCTTCCCCCCTCCCCAGTACTTTGCTCTTGATGACCACCTCCCACCAATAATCCTCCTCCCTTTAGAGTCCCTCCCTCCCCTTTATACCTTTCCCCTAATCCTTCTATTAGTTTATCCCTTTCCTTTTCTCCCCTCCCTCCTACCTTCCCACAAGGAGGGTCAGTGCTTTCTTTGAAGCTAAATGTGTCTGATATACTCTCTTAGAGTCCAATCTAATGAGAGTAAGGTTTACACAATACTCATCGCCCTCCCTTCTTTCCCTCAATTATATTAGATCTTCTATGTCTCTTTATGAGATTTTGCCTTATTTTACCTCCTTTATTTTTACTTTATTTTGCCTCCTTTTCCCCCCTCCCCCCTTTTTGTTTTTCAGTATGGTATCCCTTCCACCTCTAATTTCTTTTCCATTATTATCAAAGAAAAATCAAATTATACTGCCATTCTTTAAAGGATACCTATAGTAGAAATATAGTTCTCAAGAGTTTTCCTTTTTACCTTTTTATGTTTCTCTTGAGTTCTCTATTTGGAGGTCAATTTTTTTGTTCAGATCAGGTCTTTTCATTAGAAATAGGTGAAATTCTCCTGTATCATTGAATGACCATCTTCTTCCCTGGAAGATGATGCTCATTCTAGCTGGATAACTTATTCTTGGCTGTAATCCAAGTTCTTTTGCCTTTTGGAATATCTGGTTCCAGGCCCTTCGATCCTTCAATGTGGAAGCTGACAGATCCTGTGTAATTCTAATGACAGTTCCTCGGTATTTGAACTGTTTCTTTCTAGCTGCTTGCAATATCTTTTCCTTGGTGCGATAGTCCTGAAATTTGGCCACAATATTCCTTGGGGTTTTAATTTTGGGGTCTCTTTCTGGAGGTGATCGGTGAATTCTTTCAATGCCAATTTTGCCTTCTGATTCTAAAACATCAGGGCAATTCTCTTTCATGCTTTCCTGGAAGATAGCATCCAGGTTCTTTTTTTCATCGTGGCTTTCAGGGAGTCCGATAATCCTTAAATTGTCTCTCCTGGATCTGTTTTCCAAGTCAGTTGTTTTTCCTAGGAGATATTTCATATTTTCTTCTATTTTTTCATTTTTTTGTTTTTGTTTAACTGATTCTTGAAGTCTTATTGAGTCATTTACTTCTATTTGTTCAATTTTAATTTTTAAAGTATTATTTCCTTCAGTTATCTTTTTTAGCTCCTTTTGTAGCTGGCCAATTGAATTTCTTGATTCAATGCATTCTTTTTCCATTTTGCCAGTTTTATTTTTCAGTGAATTGTTGTCTTTTTCCAATTCACCAATTTTGTTTTTCAGTGAATTGTTGTCTTTTTCCAATTCACCAATTTTGTTTTTCAGTTCACCATTTTTATTTTCCAGTGAATTGGTGATTTTTTCCAATTCACCAATTTTGTTTTTCAGTGAACTGTTTTCTTTTTCCAAGTCACCAGTCCTATTTTCCAGTTTTTGATATTTCTGTTGCCCTGATCTCAATTTATTTCCCCATTCTTCTTCTAGCTCTCTTTTGAGATTCTTAATGCAATCATCCAGGTAAGCCTTCTGCAAGGGAGACCAACTTAAGTCTGCCTTTGTGGCTTCATCTGGGATTGTTTTCATAATGTCAGGATCTGGGGACTGTTCTATTTTTTCTCCGTAAAAGCTTTCTATGGTGAGAGCTCTCTTCTGCTTCTTGCTCATGATTTAAAGTTGGGATATTGGTCAAAAGCAGAGAAAACTGCAACAATTTGTATTTGCCCTGGGGCAGTTTGCCGAGTTGACTTCCGGTCTGAGGCTGGTCGGGCTAGATTCGCAGTAAGACCACGTTTTCAGCTGCTCTCGATCCACCCTTTTCCAAAGGCAGATCTGCCAAAGCACCTGCCCGCAAGCAGAGCAAAGTGGCCCAGGCATCTCCCAGGGGCTTCCTAGGTGCCTCAAATCTGCCCCTCTATCACAGCCCTGACTTCCGCCCCGGCTGGAGTCTGATCTCGACCAGCAGCCGATTTCCCCTGAGGCTAACCTTCTCCCGGAGTTCTTTCAAGGTAGATCTTTGATAGAAGTGCATTGTAGTCCACATGCTTGGCGGGGCCCTCACTCAGAAACCAGTTGGAAGGCTTACTTTGTCTGGGTTTGAGGGAATGTCCCAGGAGTTCACAGAGAAAGCTGTCCGCAGTTTGCCATCTTGGCTCCGCCCCCCACAAGAGATGTTTTTTATAATGTGAAACATGTTTTCTCGTAGTGTTAAAATACAATGGCTTTATGATTTGTCTATGTTTACAAGGCATCGAGTTGTTTTGTTTTTCCTTTCTGATTGAAAAATCTGGTGGCTTTCTAACATGCAAATTAGAATTGTGAGGCTTGATTGTTGATCCATGTGCCTATTTTCTCCTCTGTATGAAAATATCTAGTACCTTTGACATAATTAAAATTTTGAAGCCCAAACGAATTACAACCTAGAATTATGTATAAATAAATTATCAGGGTTTTTTCTATATTTTTACAGAAATCATAAGAATATAAAAAATGGTAATGATACTAGAAATGAGCAAATGTACCAATTTTCAAAGGGGGAAGGGAAGAAAAGTTTTAAAATACTATAGACTAGATGGCTACATTGATTCTCAGCAAAATTTCAGAATGGATTATTTAACAGATGGTTTAATGAAATGTAAACTCCTAGAAGGGAGGGCTGTTATTATTTTGCATCTTTAGTGCCTAGCACAGTGCCTTGCATAGGATAGTCACTTAATAAAAGTTTGCACTGTAAAGAAAAAGTAAGAACAAAAAGAACTGAATATTATGGAATCATGATAACAAAGAAGCTTGAACTTAGAGACATGAGAAAATGAACTTTTTTTCCCTTTGCAAAGATGGGCAACAATGGAAATATAGTATTACATATGCTATCACACTGGACTGTGTGTTGATTAATTTTCCCCTGAAATGCTTTTTACTTCTTTTATATTCTTTGTTTAAAAGGATAACTCATCAGGAAAGCAACAGGGGAGAATACATTTTAAAATGATGGTTAAAATTTCATGCTGAGAATATTCTGGTCCAGTAGAATTTATTCATCAGGTTTTCCAAGATATTTTGATATTTATATATGTGTATCATAGGGATTTGTCATCTGACAGTCAATGAAATATAGCAAACCTAAGAATTATAATTCTAGCATCATTATGCTTTGTCCAGTTAGATGTATGGTAGGTGCTAAATTTCCATAATTAACAGTGATTGGATACACAGGTTTTACTATTTCCTTGCATATTGCATATTGGCCTGAAAGTCCTGGTTTTTTAAGATTAAATTTTCTGTAATTTCTGATTTCAATGACCTAGTCCAAATTTCCATCACAACTCTGCCCCTCCCACTTCCACAAACAAATGTATGACTCAACCCTGGGTTAATTGCTTCTTAGACAAAGTGCTTGAAGAGTTTGCCCCCCCAGAACCTTTGGATTTCATTTTTGAATCTCAATTGTGAGTTTAAAAAACACTTAACAAATCAATGGTATGTATCTATACTATTTTTATTATTGTTTAGAGAAGTGCTGTCATCTTGTTCCAAAAGTATTTCTGTAGAATTCCCCTCCTCCTATTTGTTTATCATATACATGGAGAAAGTTTGTCAAAACTCTTCGTATTTTTTTTTTTTGGCAAGAAGGTATTCATTTTCTTTATTTGCCTTCGGGCAATGGACTCTGTGTTTCTTTAATATTGCAAAGGTTTTTTTGTTAGGTTATTCTCCAAATGCATTATGGTCCATTTTACAGTTTTGAAATTGTATATTAGGACTGGTATCATCACATAGGTATTAATTGCTCTGTGTTCTTTCCATTCAATTTTCCACTAGTTTCCACCAGATGAGGGAGCTATTTAATGTGATTTATAGTGGAGTCATAAATTTGATATTCACATGTATATCAAGTAATTTTTAAAAAATCGATTCAATAACTCTCTTTAGTTTGGAAGCCACACAGTTCTCCTTAACAGCAAAACTAATGAATTTATTCATAACACTGAAAGCTAGTATTTTATAGCACTTTATGATTTGCAAAGTGTTTTACAAATATCTCATCTGATCTCTTACAAGAAATCTATGACATATCTCTATTTTACAGATGAAGAAAATGAGGCTGGGAGAAGTTAAGTGAATTGCCTAAGGTCACATTGCTATTAAGTTTTGTGTAGTTGTTCTTCAATCCTATCTGACTTTGAGAATCTATTTGGGGTTTTCTTGGCAAAGACTTTGAAGTGATTTGTCATTTCCTATTCAAATTCATTTTACATATGAGAAAACTGAGGCAAATAGGATTAAGTGATTTGCCCTGGGCCACAGTTAGTAAATGTGTGAGGCTAGATTTAAACCCTGAAAGATGAGGGTTTTTTTTTTTAACTTCAAGCCCAGTACTCTAACCATTTTTATACAATTGACTGGTTAGTTAATTGTTGTTCAGTGATTTTTGAGTTTTTCAATTCTTTGTTACTCCCATTCATAGGGATTCATTTCATCTATCTACTGTGCTACCTAGCTACCAAAACCTGAAGGCAAATTTGAATTTATATCTTCCTGACTCTAAAACTGGCACTCTTAACTACTGAGCCAATTAACCACTCTAGGCAGAATCATAATAGATTTAATCTGTCTCCCTGCAAAATGCCAGGCTTCATTGCTACCGCTAATACCTAATTCTTCTGATCTTCTTTCTGTGGGGTTCAAATTGTAATAGCCTTGAGATCTTACTATCATACTGACTTTCCTTTGTATTTAATGCTACAAATTACTGCAAAGGTGGAAGAAATAACTGCCTTTTGCAGTTAAATAAAACTAAAAGGATTAAGGTTATCTTTAAGTTCATTGAAAGTTGTAGCAAGGTACAAATAAATTATATATGGTTATATTGTTGTTGTTGTTGTTGTTACCCCCTTCCCCCCAAAAAAAGAAGAAAAACAAAAACCTAATTCAATCATCAGCAAAGGGATCTATAATTTCATTAGCACTGACATTCCTTTACACCAAAGCAGGCTGCATCTACTTTAACACAGTCTTTATATTCTCAATCACAGAAAATACAGTGGTCAATTTTGATACAAAATGAAAAAGATTTTGCACAAACATATCTAAGATAGGAAAATTAGAACAGAAATAAATAATTGGGGAAAAGCTGCTTCATGCTTCTCTGATAAAGGTATCATTTCCAAGATATATAAAAAACTGATTCAAATTTTTATGACTAACAGTCATTCTCCAATAGATAAAGTCAAAGGATATGAAATGGCAGTTTCCAAAAGAAAAAATCTCTCTATCCTCAGCACCTAGGACAGTGCCTAGTGGTTAATAGGTTTTTAAATGCTCCTTGATTGATTAACGAGTCATCACTTTAAGGCCAACTTTCTGATGATGAAAATGGAATCGTAGACTTAAATAATAGAAATCTAGTGCCTGGATCACAGATGGTAATTCGTCCTACTTTCCACTAGCTATACTATATAGACATACTATACCCATACTATAATATATCCACTAGCCAATGAAAATGATTCCAATGAAGGATTAATAATTAAATTGGGGATGCTTAATCTAGAAAAGAGAGAATTAAGGCAGACATGATAGTTGCCTTTAAGTATTTGAATGGATAACATATAGAATAAGGAGTAGATTTACTCAGTTTTCTTTTTTACAGGCAGGGTTAGGGAGAATCAATATGTTACACAAGATAGGCTTTAATCCAAAATGAGGAAAAACATTTTTTTACAGAGTTGAGCATGACTAGAGAGGCTAAATGACCACCTGCCAAGATTTTATAGAAGAGATTCCTATGTTGGGTGGGTGGTTAGATTTGAAGACTTTCCAGAGCTAAATTCTGCAAATCAATCAACAAGCATTTGCTAAGCACCAATCTTGGGTCCTAGCATCGTGCTTGGTGCTTACATATCCAGCTTCTTCAAGAGCTCCTCTAATGTCACCTATGAATCCTAGTAAACATTAAATGAGAGGAAGAGATCAGTGTCAGAAAGAAGTTGGTACATAGCTAGTCATTGAAATAATGTTCCCTGCAACACAACTCTACTGTGCAGGCCAAGTGCAAATACTTAAAATAAATTTAAGAAAATGTAGGCCTATCTGGAAATATGTTTTGCATGACTATACATGTATAATCTATATATGTACAAATTTCTTGCCTTCTCAAGGAAGGGGAAGGTAAAGGAGAGAGGGAAAGAAATTAGAATTCAGAATTTAAAGAAAATATTAAAATTATTTTCATATGTAATTGAGAAAGAAATAAAATAAAAAGAAAACATAGCTTTAAATTTTGGTAGGCATAATATTGTTTATGGCTTATTCTATTTAAAGCCTAAAGATCCTTAACTTTTTTCATGGCATGAATCCCTTTAGAAGGCTAGTTAAGTCTAAGGATCTTTTTCCTAGAATGTTTTTAAATGCATATGACAAAATACATAGACTTATAAAGGAAACCAATTATATTTAAATATATTTATCAAGATTTTTAAAAGTTCATATATTCCAAGTTAAGAGCTCCTGATCTAGATATATTAATTAATTAATTATTTAAAAAAACTATACTATTGTGTAAAATATGGCTCATTCTTCAGAAAAAGAATTGGAAAATAAGGTAAATATAATAAAAAGAGAAAAGACCAACTTATTTTTGCCTCTGGTTTGAATCCTATTTTATCCATTATTGGAATCATAGATTATAACAGTAAAACATTATTTTAAGATGCTTGTCTTAGAAGATAAATATTGTGAGAATTAGAAATTAAATAGGAGAATTAAGAATTATTCCTTTAATGACTAAGGCTAGAAAAGGGAGACATAAGCACAGCTCCATGGAGTCTTCAAGAGAGCCAGTCATTCTATAATATCCCTTGTGACAACAGCTGAAATAACAAACATCTCAGGTTTTCTCTAAAATGGAACTAAGCTTTTGCAGTTCCACAGAACACATTCATTTAGTATTTGACAGAAAAAAAATAGTACTTTCTGCATGAATTGGAGGAAAGGCTCAAGAGCTTCATTTAATTTGATCTCTTAAATCAAAATCTAACATCTGTCACCTAAGGCTCAGAGATAACTCAAAGATTTTTTTAAATTAAAACTTTTTATTTGCAAAACATATGTATGGGTAATTCTTCAACATTAACCCTTACAAAGCTTTATGTTACAAATTTCCCCCCCCCTACTCCCCACCCCTCCCCTAGATGGCAGGATATCCACTACATGTTAATTATGTTAAAATACTTGACAAATCGAATATATGTATACGTATTTCCACACATCATTTTTGTGCAAGAAAAATTGTATCTACAAGAAAGAAAGATCAGAGAAAGGAAACACAATGCAAGCAAACATTGATAGAAAGCATGAAAATGTTATGTTGTGGTCCATATCTCATATCCCTCTCTCTGGGTGTATATGGCTTTCTTCACTGAACAATTGGAACTGGTTTGAAACATTTTATTGTTGACGAGAGCCATGTCCATCAGAATTGATCCTCATATAGTATTGTTGTTGCCATGTATAATGATCTCCTGGTTCTGCTCATTTCACTCAGCATCAGTTCATGTAAGTCTTTCCAGGCCTCTCTGAAATCATCCTGCGAGTCATTTCTTATAGAACAATAATATTCCATAATATTCATATACCATAATTTATTCAGCCAGTCTCCAATTGATGGGCATCCATTCAGTTTCCAGTTTCTAGCCACTACAAAAAGAGCTGCCACAAGCATTCTTGCACATGGGGGGCCCTTTCCTTCCTTTATGATTTCTTTGGGATGTAAGCCCAATAGAAACACTGCTGGGTCAAAGGGTATGCACAGTTTGATCACTTTTTGAGCATAGTTCCAAATTGCTTTCCAGAATGGTTGGATCCGTTCACAGTTCCACCAACAATGCATCAATGTCCCAGCCTTCTCACATCCCCTCCAACATTCGTCGTTATCTTTTCCTGTCATTTTAGCCAATCTGACAGGTGTGTAGTGGTACCTCAGAGTTGTCTTAATTTGCATTTCTCTGATCAATAGTGATTTGGAGCACTTTTTCATATGACTACAAATAGTTTTAATTTCATCGTCTGAAAATTGTCTGTTCATATCATTTGACCATTTATCGATTAGAGAATGGCTTGAATTCTTATAAATATGAGACAATTCTCTATATATTTTAGAGATGAGACCTTTATCAGAACCCTTAAATGTAAAGATGATTTCCCAATTTATTGCTGCCTTCCTAATCTTGACTGCATTGGTTTTGTTTGTACAAAAACTTTTTAACTTAATATAGTCAAAATTATCTATCTAGTGTTCAATTAAGAATTCCAATTCTTTGGACATAAATTTATTCCATCTCGACAGGTCTGAGAGGTAAACTATACTACATTCCTCTAATTTACTTATAATATCACTCTTTATGTCTCTATCATGAACCCATTTAGATCTTATCTTGGTAAGTGGTGTTAGATGTGCGTCAAGCCCTAATTTCTTCCACACTAGTTTCCAATTTTCCCAGCAATTTTGTCAAATAATGAGTACTTATCCCAGAAGCTGGGGTCTTTGGGTTTATCAAACCCTAAATTGCTATAGTTATTGCCTAGTTTTTCCTGTGATTCTATCCTATGCCACTGATCAACCACACTATTTCTTAGCCAGTACCAAATGGTTTTGATGACTGCTGCTTTATAATATAGTTTTAGATCTGGTACAGCAAGGCCACCATCATCAGCCTTTTTTTTTCATTAATTCCCTTGAAACTCTTGACCTTTTGTTCTTCCAAATGAACTTTGCTAATGTTTTTTCTAGAATTGTAAAATAATTTCTTGGGAGTTTGATTGGTATGGCACTAAATAAGTAAATTAGTTTGGGTAGTATTGTCATTTTTATTATATTAACTTGGCCTACCCATGAGCATTTAATGTTTTTCCAGTTGACTAGGTCTGATTTTATTTGTGTGGCAAGTGTTTTGTAGTGTAGTTCATATAGTGTCTGACTTTTCCAAGTCAAAGATTTTTAATACTACTTGTAGTATCTTCCTATATTCTTAGAAATTCTTGGGATAGCTAGGTGGCACAGTAGACAGAGCACCAGCCCTGGTGAAGTCAGGAGGACCTGAGTTCAAATCTGTTCTCAGACACTTAACATTCCCTAGCTGTATGACCTTGGGTAAGTCATTTAACCCCAATTGCCTCAGCAAAAAAAAAAATTCTCATACACAAAAATTTTGATAAGTAAGATCAACCGCAGGTGGAGAGACAATGAAGTAAATGGGAATTGTTATATATTAATTACCTACATATTAAGTAGTGACTACTGCAAGATTTTTTTTTGTAAGAACCCATAGTAACTACCATAAAAATCTATTTAGTCACATTTCTTCCCAATCTTTATCATATCTGCCCCCAAGTTCCATAATAATTTATTTCTGATTTTTTGGCAGGGTAGAAACATTATAACTGTTGATTACATTCTCTTGCAAAGAAATAAACTGCTCTACCTTCTTTTCAAGGTAGTCTGAAGCTGACAAAATCAAATCAGTAATCTGCAGAGGCAGCATCCAAGAGTATGATGAAAACAAAATTAGCTGAAGGAGGAATCAAGGATTATTAACAAGAGGGCTAAGGAAAACAAACACTAAAGAAAGTGAAGTAATAAAATGCTACAGAAGATGTAGAAAGTAGATTAAATTAAATGAAAAGGAGTACTAAGGACTTAGGGGTACTAAGAAGAAAAAAATGAAAATATAAGAAATAAACTATTATCACTGGAAAGGAGGAAAATTCTAAAATTAAATATAAGAACCTAGATAAAGGCTAGGAAAGGAAGAGAGAAGTTTAAAAAAATCTTTCTACAAATACTTTTTAAAATGAAGCAATATAATATAATAGAAATGAACCACTGTGTGGAGTCAGAAATATGAGATGTTAAAATCCTTAAAATCCTCTATCAACTATGGGATACTTGCTTTCTCTAATCCTGAGTTCCCTTATCTGTATGCATCATGGGGGGTGGGGTGTGGGGGGTGGGGGTGTATTAGAGAGTTGACCTTAGAGCTAGGAAAAACTGGCTTCAACTTTTACTTCTAAAATTTCTTGACTATGTAACTTTGTACAGGTTACTTAACCTATTAGTGTTTCAGGCATCTCTGGAACAGTAAGTTGCAGGAAAGATGCTGATCTTTATTAGTAGAGGGGGTTTTCTCATTTGGAAATTTCCTACACAAGTAAAATCACAAGTACATGCCTTTTCCTTCTCTCTGTCTAACTTAAAAAGTTGCAAAAATAAGATGAGATCATATAAATGGAAAGTAATTTATAAGCATAAAGGGCTTTATAAGTGTTGGCCATTACTATTAATTTAATTAAATAAGCAATTATTTTTGCATTATTAGATACTTATACACATATAAAATTAATTAAATTAATTATAAGTGTTGACTGGTGATATTAAATTAGTTAACTGAATTAATTAAGGGCTATTTCGAATTACTGAGAAGCCACAGCAAGTCAAATTTGAACCCAAGTTTCCAAACTACAAATTCAAGGGTCTTGCCAATAGCAGTACCATTTAGTTGACACTTAATCCAGATTCAAATCCTTTCTTGCTATAACCCTAAAAAAGTCACCTCTTTCTGCCTACATCTCCACATCTACAAAATAGAATCAACAACAGCACTTGTGTTACAGGACATAGATATGATGTAAAATATGAAACAAATGAGATTACATATATAAAGTGCTATACAAACATATTATTACTTTACCCTTGCATTGTTATTAGTTATTTAACTTTTTATGCATCTGTTCTGTCTTCCTGGGGAGTTCACAAATTCATTAGAGTCCATTTTATCCTGGCATGATCTGTAAACTTTGAATTTCTAATAAAGTAGCAAGCATAGTCCTAGTATATAATAAATCGTTCTTGTTGAATGAGTGTAGATTTAGTAATGATGCTGATGTTCAAGGATGTGTCCAAATATTGAGTTATGAAAGTTATGATAAGTTAAAATTTTAACAAAAATGATAAAATTTTCTTAATCTGAGAAATCTAAATGATCTATTTTATATGTTCTAAGATCCTTTTAAGGACTGTTTTAACACTCATGCTATATGATGATCTGTGTATTAGTTAAGGGTTCAATTCTTCAAGCAATACCTATTAACTATTTGTTAAGTATTTTATAAAATGGATTCTCATAACTAGATGGCCTCTGAGGTCCAGTCTAGCTTTGAGATTCTGTGTTCTAATTCTCTAAGAGATTTTGTTGAAACTAGATAGGAGATTAAAAAAGGACAAAAAATAATTTTATCTTTCTTGGCGGATGCCATCCTTCTAAGTACTAAATCTGCTTCCAAATAAGTACAATAGCCTTCAGGCCTTCTAAGATTTAGTAATGTTATAATGATGATATATCTGATGGTAGTAATGATGCTATAGGTCATATTAACAATTTTTATTAGAATTGAGACAGCACAATTTGATTTATTTTAGTCTAGGAATAATTACTCTGGGGCTGCATTAAATAAAAATAAAACTCCCCCAGTAGGTTTAAATTTCTGAGTGATTAATGTCATTACTTCTAAAGGATTTCTTAATCCTATATGCAAAGATTCGGGGAATGATAGCAAAGACTTGTTTTACTAGCTACTTGATCATCTGGGGACTGAAAAATTATGTCAACCATCTTTGTCAGTTGTCATCATCTATTATTTTCCTTTTCACTTTCCTATTTTACTCATTTTTATCTCCTCCAACAAGACTGAGTTAAGAATGATTAAGCCTACATCACACTAGCTATTGTTATTTTTTAGTAGTTTTGCAAAAAAAAGTTTAATTTACTATAGCCAAAATTAGGTCTTTGAATATGTGGATTTGCATTTCTATCCTTTCCATTATATATAATCTTATCATATAAAATAGAAAGAGTGATCTATTATTTCTCTATCTATTGACATGTTATGTAAAATTTGGAAATTTGTCCTAACTTTATTTGCCCTCTCATGCATCTTCCATTCTTACTTTTATACTGGTTTCATCCCTTTAGTCTACACAAAGAATATAACTATTGTATTCTTCTATCCCTTCTGTCCCTTTTTATGATATTTTGACTTGTGTAATATTGCAGGCATGCTTTCCTTTTGCCTCTGCAGTGGCTCCTTTTCTGATTATTTTGTTTTTTTATGTTACTTCTACTTCTTACATATTTTCCAAATTTATGTCTTTCACCCTTTTCTCCTCTTTCAAAACTCTATCTTTTGGTGAGATTATCCACTTCCATAGTTTTACGTTTTCTCTCAATCCTACCCATTCCTCAGAGGTCTATTTACAGATACAGCTTAAAAAGCTTCAAACTGGGACTCAAAAAATAAATCAACTTGCTATTGGTTACATTGCTACTAAAAACAAAGGTGAGATTTGAATACAGGTACTCTGGATTCAAAATTTAATACTCTATACTCCATGTAATACTGACCTTAAACATGCACTTTCCTAAAACTTCTATGTTTCTGCTAATAGCACCACCACCATTCCTGGATCCTAGGTGCAAAACTTCAGAGGTGTCTTTACTTTTGTCCTCCTATTTATCCCACTTATCACATTAGTCACTAGATCTCATTACTTCTGTTTTTACAACATAACTCTTGCTTCTTCTTTACCCCAATTGTAATCACCTTGATTTAAGCTTTCATCTGTACTTGCTTAGATTATTAAAATAATCTCTTTACAGAATAATGTCTCTAATCTATCATCCATGCCACTTCTTGTGAAACCTTAACATTTCAAAACAATTCCTCTATAGAAAATATTCAATATATTCATATTGCTAACTGAATCAAAGTATAAATTTACCCTGGTCTTCAAGACTCTCCACAGTTTGGAATCAAATAATCATCTCTATTTCATACCATCCTTCACATAGCCTGTATTTTGGCCAATCTGAACTGAGACCAAACTACATTCTCAGTTCTTGGTCACCTCTTATCTTCACACCTGTCCTTAGTCAATTCCTAGAATGTAATCAACCAGCCCACCTTTGTTTGTCTGAATGCTTTTGAGAAGAAGAGGGCAATGAACACAGTGGGTATTTTAGGAAGATTGTTGAGGCAGCAGTAGGGAAGATTGCAATGGTAATAGACTGGAAGCAAAGGAAGTTCTTCACTCACTCAGGACCCAAATAAGATATAACTTTCTACTTGAACTCTCTTTTGCTCAGGAAGAAGAGCTCTCTCTTTACTATAATTTCTTATAGCACTTTGAATCATCTCCTTATATTCAACTTATTCTCTCTTGTGCCATATTTATTTATGTACTCAACCCTCTTCACAATAGATCATACCCTCTGCTGTTTCTGTTACTACCTAACACATAATTGTTATTTAATAAATGTTATTAAATGAATCGACTAGAGCTCTATTTTTCAAGTCAGCTGTCAAACATAAGTACTTTTGAAGAGTTGCAGCAGGGTTGCTTCTTACTGGGGCAAATAAAATAAACATAGGACATGCTGACATTAATTAAATTACTGGAAGGTGATGAGAGAAAAGCCACAGGAGGTGAGGTAAAATATCCACAGTTGTTTCGGTGTGAGGGTAAGGGAATTGTTTGTTTATAATAAAGGCATTTAATACGTTTGCATTCATTCAGAATGTGGCAGGTGGCCACCATGACAGATTTTCTATTGAAATCCTAAAAATACACATTTCAAATTTGGCTCCTATCAAACAATTATTCTAATTTTGGAACTTTCTTTGCCTGAAACTAAGTTCACAAAAACTATGTCAAAGGCCTCAAAACCTCAGAGAGCTATATAATAATGGGTAGTTAGAGAGCAGTGGATAGAGCTCAGGTCCTAGAGTCAGGAATATCTAAGTTCAAAACCAATCTCAGACACTTACTGGCTATGTGAGACTAGGCAAGTCACATAACCCTGTTTGTCTCAATATCCACATGTATAAAATGAGCTGGGGAAGGAAATGACAACCATTCCAGTACCTTTGCCAAGAAAATTCCAAATGAGGTCACAAAATTTGAATATATCTAAAAAACTGAATAACAGACTATAATATATAAAGAGCAGTTCTTGGTTTAATATTTTTATTGTACATTGTGCTGTCCACAACCTAATAAAAATTATATTCAGAAATCTATCCTTTAGAAATTTCTGTAAGAACATGTTTCCCTGACTGAAAAATTGACCCTAGTCACATGGAGCCATCTATCCTGGGATTATTTACAAATAATATGGATGTGATTTTTAAAACCACCCAGTATTTTAATTTTGGAAGCAAAGCGAAGTTTTAATTAGCCAAATTCATCTGAGATCAAGTCTTGCTTCTGACCTACTGTGGCTATGTCACCCTGTACAACTAACTTAATCACTCAGTGCTCTAGATCAAGGCTTCTTAAACTTTTTCTACTATCATCCTCTTTTCACCTGAGAAATTTTTATGTGACCCTGATTGTATAGGTATACAAATCAAACATTTACTGATAATAACATCATAATTTTGCTAACCCCACTTTTATTTATGCGACCTCGTATGGTATCATGAGCCATTATTTAAGAAGTTGGGCTCTAGGTAATTTGCTAAGAGATGCAAAGAAGGTACCAACTTGCATTAGTAGATGAAATTTTTAACCAGGGAATTGTCTACCTAAGTGAAATAATAGGTCCAGTTTCTATCCTCTAAGATGACAGTTTTTTTTTCTCAGTCTAATTGTTCTTCTGCTAATCAGAAACAAAATTAAGAAGTTAAATTACATAAAGAAATTAATATTTTGAGCTCAATCAGTTCTTGGTAGATTTTAGGATAATTTTATATACATATAATTCAATAGTAGAATATATAATTCAATCTGAAACTGGAAATAGTAGATCCTGTTAGTATTTGGGTGACTGAAAACTAAGCAGAGGAATACCTGTTGAATGGTAACAGAAATGTCTATATCCAATGTGACAGAATGACTCTTGCCTACAGAATGCACATTCTAAATGTGAATTTTGTTTCTCTAACTGAAAATTAGATTGCTGATTCCTTAATAAGTTTCAGATTATAAAAGATTGACAGTTAAAGATGTTGTTTGATATTTGAAAAGAAAGGAAGAGGCAGGGAGAGAGGGGGAAATGAGGATAGGGATGAGAAAGGATGAGGGAGAGGGATAAGAGAAGGAAAAGGGGGACAAGAAAGGATGGAGGGAAGAAGAATATCCCTGGACTTTCCTTTCTAATCTGTTTTTTTTTAAGTGTGATGGGGATTAGACTAAAAAAAGCATTTGAAGTCAGGTCAAATTCTAATTTTATGATCTCATCTTTATGTCTTTGCATTGATTGTATCTCTAGCCTAAAATGTTTTTCCTTCTCCCTTCTGCATCTTGGGGTCCCCTGGTTTCCTTTAAGACTTGGCTCAGGCACCAATTTATGCTGGAAAGATAACTTGTTAGTGTTTTCCAATTCAAGTTTGTCTTTGTCTACTTTGCCTTGTATATATATATTTTCTTCCTCCCTCTCTTCTCCACCCAAAGAATTGTAAGCTCTTTCAAATCAGAAGCAGTTTATTTTTTTTTCCTTGTATTCCCAGGGCACAACATCGTAGATACTAATAAAAGCTTGTTAATTGATTGATGATCATACAAGCTCATGCGATTCATTGGTTCAGAAAGAAAATATCATATGCTACAGTCCAGTACATATTTCCTCACTTGAGTTGGAATTTTGCATCACTCTTTTTAGCTGAATTGCATGACTCTGGAGTTTTAGTTATATAAGCTACTTAAACTTCCTCAGCCTAAGTTTTTTTTTCTTTTATCTGTAAAAGGGGATACTAATAATGTTTATCTCACAAGGTTGTTCTGAAGACCAAAGGAAATCATATTTATATAGATATAGATATGGATAGATATATAGATATAAAACCCATATACTACAATCATTTAAGGACTTAAATTATTATTCTGATTCAACCACCACCAAATAAAAGTAAGCTTTCTCTCATTTAATTTCTCATATAACAATTTGGTTATAGTCCTTCACCTCCATTTAATCAGTTAGCTGTGTATAAGCATTTTCTGGCAAGCAAGATTGGTACTATTTCTATCTTTGTATCTCCATCATCTAGCATATGATAACATGTAATATGAATTATTATTGAGCAGAATTGCCACAAAGCTTAATTTAAACATCCAGAGTTCCCATGACTTCAAATTCAAAGCCCAAGTTCTACATATTATTGGCATGATAGAAATTGAATATGAAATTAACTGCTTTTAAAGTCAATATATTTTAAAATGCAAAAAAGTCACACTTTATGAGAAACCATAATTGCTGTCTTAAGTAATAGTTAATCACTCACGATTGGCTGAATGACCATAATTTCCTGACATATAATGTAAGGTGCCAATAATTTGGTGACATATTACCAAAATAAATCATATTTTCCTTGTATTACTACTTAAATTAAAGTCTTAACTTTTAAACCTCAGTTGTTATGAATTAAGTATGAAATTTAAACAAAAATAAATCAACCTAACACTATCTAGTGAGTGATACACTACTCTCATTAGCATAGCATTTAGCCATCAGAACTACATGCCACATGTCACAGACGTTGATAAATATTTAATGCTGGAAATAAGCAGCAGTAGAGTATTGAGGAATGAATTCAGTGCTGCTGTTATTCAATATTCATTTGAATAGATATGGAAATGAATGATTGATAAAGCTCTGGAGTAGCTCAGCTAAGGCTTTGTCTAGGGGGACATTTTTCACCAGTCTCTCACCCTCAATAACTCTCCAGGTGCAACCACTGAAGGGAAGAGGCTCTTTCCATCATTGTGAATAGAGAGAGGAGAGAGGAAGCTTTGCAGTTTATGAATATCTGAGTTTGACTTAGCTTGTTTTATGAAAAACTAAATGAATTTATTTTAATGTTAATTATAATGTTAATAAGAGGGCAACCCAAAAAATTTGCTTTATTCATTTGAGAAGCACTTATGGTATTTGAAACAATGGAGTATTGGTGAAGACAGTCAAAAAACCTAAGTTCTCCATTGGGCTGTTGTGGAGGAACCCTGTATTAATTACTTAAACTCTCTGGGTCTGATTTCTCCATTTGGAAAATGAGGTAGTTAGACATGTCTCTAAGGTCTCTTCCATGATTAGTTATTTTTTGTTTGAAGTAAGTTCTGCGAATTAACTCATCATATGCTAATCCAGGGGTTTTGTAATGATATTCTCATTTAAAAATCAATGATGAAGACAAGGTATTTAACTAACTGGCTAAAAAATTAATGAAATTGTAATTAGAGCATATGGAAAGGTACACTATTTATGCTGTAATTTTAAAAGTGCATTTAGGAGGATACAATATGGATATTGAAATATTAACATATCTAAAATGATAATTTTGCATAAATGTATTATTATAAAAATATGCCTAGCATTGCATATATTCATCAAAATAAATTCTGAACTTGATATCAACTAATATTAGGTAATGAGACCTAAAAATAAAAAAAAGATAATCTAGTTAAAAACTGAGTTCAAATCTTGACTGTCATTTATAAATTGTATGGCATAAGGCAAATTATTATATTTCTATACTTTGTTTGCTTATCTATAAAATGAGGACTTTATCTTTGCCTCATGAACAACAAGAATATCCCATATACAATCTACTGGATAATTTTGGCCTTTGCTGGTTTTTAATGAAGAAAAATCTACTATCTCCTAAGGCAGTAAGAGAAATAGAATTTCCAATAAGATCAATATATCAAATATATATAGCCATTAACTTAATATAATAAAGCAAGACCTGTAACAAAATAAATATAAAATTAAATAGACCTAAAGCAAATATCAAAAACTAGAAAAATGATGACATGTGTGGGTAAAAATGGACAATGTGGTAAACTCAGAAATACAATCCAAATTAATTTACATATTTAATGAAATTTGCATCATATTATCAATAGACTGCCTCATCAAATTAGAAAAAAGATATTAAAGATAATATAGAAGAATAATAATTCAAGTTAACCAACAGTAAGGAAAAATTTAGAAGGGAAAAATAGGTATATGAGAGAGAGATGCCAAGGGAGGAGTATACTACCAGATCTCAAGTTATATATAAGTAATATCTACTATATCATGTATCATATATATATTTATATATAATAAATAATATATAAATAAAAACTATTTAATAATGGGTTTAAAAAAACATGGAAAACTGGGTCAATGAAAGCTATAGATAAACCAGATTTAGAAGCAAAGGCATATAAAGAAAAGGCCTTGATAAACACAAAACCATAAATTACTAGGGAAAGGAATCATTATTTATTAAAAGTTATTGGGAACTGTATCATAGTATGACAAAAAATGGGAAAAGATCTACCTTTCATGACTTATTCTATGATAAATTTCAAGAAGGTTAAAATTTTAAATATTTTTTAAAATATAAAAAACAAATCATATGTGGTAGAATTATAGAGAAAAGGAAAACTTTTATTAATTATTCAAGAAAAGCTATTGGTACAAAAATATATATTATTTGATCATGCAAATTAAAGAACTTTTGCACATCAAAAGACTATTCATGCATTAAAAAAAAAGACTATTGGGGCAGTTAGGTGTGCAGGGGATAGAGCACCGGCCCTGAAGTCAGGAGGACTTAAGTTGAAATCTGATCTCAGACACTTAACACTTTCTAGCTGTGAGACCCTGGACAAGTCACTCAACCCCAATTGCTTTAGAAAGAAAGAGAGAGGGAGAGAAGGAAGGAAGGAAGAAAAGAAAGAAAGAAAGAAAGAAAGAAAGAAAGAAAGAAAGAAAGAAAGAAAGAAAGAAAGGAAGGAAGGAAGGAAGGAAGGAAGGAAGGAAGGAAGGAAGGAAGTGGGGGAAGAACACTGTGCAATACATGCACACTAATGAGACAGGTTGTAAGAGGCTGGATTCTATATGTCTCCTCAGAAAATAAGAAGTAATCTTGAGGGGTTAGAGAAAATATCTTTCTAATGGTATCATTCATGAACCCCTACCTATATGTTTGCAACCATGGTTGATTATCAATTAACCATCTATATTTAAATAGCTTTTGGAATAGATTATTTACTAAGATGGTTCAGCAGAATAGTGGGTAAAGAGAATGCCCATCCCAAACTCTGATTCAATCTTCCACTAGTAGATAAAAGGTTCAGGGGAACAGAACTTAAGCTAAAAGAACAAATGTAACAGTAGGGAAAATCATAGTTCCTAGTTGTTGTAAGTCCTTTCCCCCCTTCATAGAATCCTGAAAGTTAAACATGGTTTAGCTTCTTTTCTGTGTTTCTTATAGAGCATAATACTTTCCTGCATCATATCTAGTTTGTTCTTGAATATAGATGCAACACTACCATCAGTTGCTATTGTCCCAAGATATAATACTAGGGAATCAGTGAGAAGATGTAAAGTCAAGAATCTTCTGGACCTTTCAAATCTCACAAGTTTCTCCTCTTATCAAGTCAGAGATGGAAGCTGAGATAAAAAACAGGTGCCTTTTCTCTTCTCCTACACTCAACACCAAGACATTTCTTTTCAGAAGAAGCTTTCTCTCACTTCTACCACCAGCTGTTTGTTCAAATATGAATCTCTCTCAGGCTAGCCTGATAGTAATTAGATAAATCCCAGCCCACCCCAAAGCATGACCAAGTTTCATCAGTCAATTCAAATATACTTCTTGTGCAACATGATCAAGGACTATTTTGACTTAGTCTAAAGAACACATTTATTGAAATGTGTTCTTATCTCACTAAAGTGTTAAATGAGATGAAGTAATTTGATTGATTTACTAGGTCTAGCCTCACCTTTAAAATTGGGAAAATATCTTTTCATCAATTTTTGATAAAAATCCAACATCCAAAATATATAAGCAAATGGCATAAATTTATAAATGTGAGCTTCATTGGATTATTACTTTTTGGATGAAGAAACAAATTATAAAGTATAAAAATTTGAAGTTTTCTTATAACTATGTTAATAAGAAAGCATAAGTAAAATATAATGTTTTAGCTATTAAACTGGCAAAGAAACTAAAATTCTAAATTAAAAAAATTAAAAATTACAACTCCTTTCAATCACTCTTAGTTTTCTTCACTAGCCTTATTTCATTTCCAACATATTTGCTTAGAATGAGGCAGTCCAGTAAATATGAAGATAAATTTTAAATAAGTTTTTTAAAAGTTATATATGGAGAAATGAGGAGAATCAAAGAGGGAATATACTGCCAGTAAAGGAAGAAAGGATGATGATAACTGATGAGAAAGAAGGTAGATGTATTCATTTTAATTTTGCTTCTATTTTCTCTTTTAAGGTGATTCATCTTTGGAATAGAAAAGACAAAGCAAAAATTGATGATAGGGAATATATATTCAACAGAAGTAGGAAAAGAATAACATTTTCATGAGTTCAATTGACTAGGCCAAAATAAAATATATTTTAGTCACTGAAATAACTGTCAGGTATGATTATTGAATCATTGGACAGAATATGAAAGATCCTGAAGAATAAAAGAAGTGAGACAGAATTTAATATTGTACTACTTTTTTTTTTTTTGCTTAGGCAATTGGGGTTAAGTGACTTGCCCAGGGTCACACAGCTAGGAAGTGTCTGAGACCAGATTTGAACTCAGGTCCTCCTGACTTCAGGGCTGGTGCTCTAACCACTGCGCCATCTAGCTGCCCCCTGTTGTACTACTTTTCAAAAATGGAGACAGGTGTCTGCAACTACATGAGCTTGTTTTCAATTCCTAGCAATATCAAATGTACTATTAAAGGGATGATTAGTAAACATTTAGAAAAGCAATCAGTATCTTAAAGATTTTACATTTCTTCAGAAAGAACAAGTCATGCAAAACTAACTTAATTTATTTTCTGACAGTTGCAATGTCATATGAGCAAGGAAATATTGTAGATACTTAGATTGTAGCATACCCAGATTTAGAATTTTTACAAAGTCTATCATGCTGATCTTGTGAACAATGGTGAAAGATGTGAGCTAAACAATACAAATAGGCAAATTCTGAAATGGATGAAAGGCTAGATTTATTATTAGTTCATTGACAACCTGGCAACTTCCTTCTAAAAAAATCTATGTTTGCTTTACAACATTCAACATATTTATCAACAATTTGGAAAGTGAAGCAGAAAACATGCTTAAGAAATTTTCAAATAATATAAAAACTGTTAAGGATATCTTAACACACTGGATGATAGTCAGTATTCAAAAAGATGTGGATCATTTAGAAGTTTTGGTCAAATAAAATTGCTGAAATATGCTGAAATTAAATAATTATACCTCTGAAGTCATGCACATATTAAGCAATTTTTCTCAAAGAATCAAGTATGCAAGCACAAGATGAAGAGGGCATAACTGAAAAATATGTCAAATGAAAAAGAACTAGAAATTTTAGTGGATTCAATTTACTCAATATGAGTAAACAGTATTATACAAAAGTTAAGAAAATTAGTTAGATCTTAAACTGCATTAAGAGAGATATCACATCTATGAATGAGAAAATGATCAGTCCACTGAAGTATGCTTGATCAAGCCACATTTGGAGCATTATATTCACTTCTGGATGTCAAAATTTTAGAAGGATACTGATAACCTGGAGAAAATACAGAAACAGGGCAACAAAGATAGTGAAGGGCCTTGAGTTTAAGCCATATGAAGATCAGATTAAAGAGCTGGGAGTTTTAGCCTAAGAAAATGCCTTAGAAAGGGCAGCTAGATGGTGCTGTGGATAGAGCACCAGCCCTGAAGTCAGGAGGACCTGAGTTCAAATTTGGCCTCACACACTTAACACTTCCTAGCTATGTGACCCTGGGCAAGTCACTTAACCCCAATAGCCTCAGCAAAAAAAAAAAAAAGACTTAGAGTGGGTATACTTTAATTTTTGTGTCTTGACAACCATCTGAAATTTTTATATTGGAATGTTTTAAATGTACAAAACAAAATAAATAGAATTACAAAGGAAAGATTGTGTTGAAATACAATTATCAAAACAGTTTTTAAAAAATATCTTCATATTAAAAATATTAGGAAAAATGGAAAACAGTGTGGCAGAAACTGAGCATAGATCAATATCTTATGCCATTTATGAAGATATGGTCAAAAAAGTTATAAAATTCAGATATAGAGATTTTACAAGAAAATTAGAAGAACATGAAACATAATATTTATAAGATTTATGGAGGGATGAACAATTTATAAATAAACAAAATATAGAAAGCAAAAGTTAAGTATAAAATAGATTTTAGATCAAATAATTTTGATCTCATTAAATTAAAGAGACTTTGTACAAATAAAGCAAATGCAGTCAAGATCATAAAGAAATCAGAAATTTGGAGAAGAAATTTAGACAGTTTATCAGACAAAAGTCTCATATCTAAAATTGAATCTTACCAAATCTGTAAGAAAATGAGTCATTTCCAATTGATAAATGGTCAAAGAATATGAACAAAAAGTTTTCCAATGAAAAAATCAAAAACAATTTACAGTCATATAAAATGCTCTAAATCATTATTGATTAGTAAATTTAATTGAAAATAACATTGAGATATCATTTTATTCCTATTTGACTGGCTAAAATGATTGAAAGGAAAGACAATAAATGTTGGAGAGATTTCCAAAAAAATTGGTACACTAATTCATTATTTGTGGAATTGTAAACTGATCCAACCATTTTGAAGAACAATCTGGAATTATGCCCCAAGAGTTATTAAACCATCTGCACTCTTTGTACTAGCTCTAAATTAAAAGATGATTAAGGGAAAAGGAAAAGAATCTATATGTTCTAAAATGCTTATAAGCAGCTCTGAGGTGGAAAAAAACCCTGGAAATGGCAGGAATGTTCATCAATTGGGCAATGGCTTAACAAGTTGTAAAATAGGATTGTGATTGGGAATACTACTGTGCTATAAAAAATGATGAGCTCCAAGGGCAGGAAAGAGTGCTTGTGGTCAGATTTCTAGAAGGATTTCTGAAAACACAAAACTCCTGAAACTTGGGACAGCATACTCTCCACCCTGGAAAAAGAGCCCTAATTTAACAAACAGTTAAAAGCAGAGTAATAGGTTAGGAAAACGAGCAGGAAAAAAATTCTGACAATTGAAAGTTATTATAGTGACAAGGAAGATCAAAACACATACTCAGAAGATGATAACAAAGTTGAACTCCTACATCCAAAGCCTCCAAGAAAAATAACAATTGCAGTAGTGTCATGGAAGAGCTCAAAAGGGACTTTGAAAATCAAGTGAGAGAGATAAATTAGAGAAGAAATTGAGAGAAGTGCACAAGAAAATACAAAAAGCTAATGAGGAGAAGAATGCATTAAAAAAGCAAAATTGGCCAACTGGGAAAGGCGGTTTAAAAGCTCACTGAGGAAAATAATTACTTAAAAGTAGAACTGAGTAAATGGAAGTTAAAGACTTTATGAGAAATTAAGATACAATAAAGCAAAACCAAAAAAAGGGAAAAAATAGAAAAAAATGTGAAATATTTCATTGTAAAAACAACTGACCTGGAAAATAGATCCAGGAAAGATAATTGTAAAACTCTTGTCTACCTGAAAGTCACAATCAAAAAAAAAGAGCCTGGATATCATCTTTCAAGAAATTATCAAGCAAAACTGTCCTGATACTCTAGAACCAGAGAGTAAAATAGAAATTGAAAGAATCCATTGGTCACTTCCTGAATGAGATCTCAAAATAAAAACTCATATTCTATTATTAATTATTAAAGAATATTAAAGTCAAACTCTGGAACTCCCAGGTCAAGAAGAAAATATTGCAAGCATCTAGAAAGAAACAATTCAGATATATTGGAGTCAGAGTCAGGATAACACAACATCTAGCAGTTTCAACATTAAAGGACTGGAGGGCTTCAAATATGATGTTCTGGACAGCAATGAAGTTGTGATTGCAACTAAGAATTATCTACTCAGCAAAACAGTATAATGCTTCAGAGGAAAGGTGGTCATTCAGTGAAACAGAGGATTTTCAAGCGTTTGTGATGAAAAGACCAGAACTGAATGGAAAATTTAATTTTCAAATACAGGACTCTGAAGAAGCATAAGGAGGTAATCAGGAAAGTGATATCATAAGGGACTTTATAAGGTTAATTTATTTATATTTCTACACGGGGGAATGATACTTGTAACTCATTAGAACATTTTCATTATTATGGCAGTTAGAAGGAGTATATATATATATATATATACACACATATATATATATATGACAGTTAGTAGGAGTGTATATATATATATATATATATATATGTATATATATACCAAGTGTGCAGGTATGGGTTGAATATGAAGGCATAATATCTTTTTTTAATGATGAAATTATGGGTCCAAATCTGGTCTCAGATACTTAACACTTCCGAGCTGTGTGGACCCTGAGCAAGTCACTTAATCCCAACTGCCTCAGCAAAAAAAAAATAATAATTAAATGAAATAAATGATGAAATTAAGGGGTGAGAGAGGAATGTGCTAGGAGACAGGAATTGGAAAAAAAGTGGAATGGTGCAAATTATCTGTCATAAAAAAGAGGCAAGGAAAAGCTTTTACATTGGAGGGAAGAAGGGAAGGAGAGGGTGAATGAATGAACCTTATTCTCATATAGGAAATAACATACATACTCAACAGGGATATAGAAATCTATCTTACCCTGCAAGAAAATAGAAGGGTAATGGGACATGGGAAGGAGTGGGTGATAAAAGAAGGCATATTTGGGGAGAAAGTGGTCGGTAACAAAACACTTGAGAAGGGATGGGATGAAAGGATAGAGAGAATAAATGGGGGGAAACACAATTAGCAATAGTAAATGTAAAAAAAAAATTGAAGCAAGTTTCTCTGATGGAATATTATTATTCTCTAGGAAATGATGAGCAGGCTACTCTCAGGTTAAACAACAACAACAACAACAACAACAACAACAACTGGAAATTCCTCCATGAACAAAGTGAAACATACTATACACAAAGTAATAGCAATGCTCTGGGATGACCAGCTGTGTATGGTCATACATTTGAATGTAACTGAGGAAAATATTAAATAAAAAATGTCAGAAAAAAGAAATTATGATTTCTTTATGATCTTAGAAACATATGGAAAGGTTTTTATGAAACAATGAAGAATTAAATGAGAAGAATCAAGATTACATTATATATTATAACAGAAATATTGTTTTAAGAACGACTCTGAGTGAATGTTATCTTGACTATTATAAATGCCCAAATTAACTATATAAACATCTGAAGATGCTATCAGTATCTAGAAAAAGAACTTATAAATAGTAGTATATATAGAATATTTTCACATATATATGAATGTGTATGTATATATACACACCTACGTATATGTACATTATATAAATATATGTCCAATGGTCATAACTCAAAGACATAAGTGAAGAAAAAGAAAAAAAAGAAATTTATGTGATAATAATTTCATGGTATATTTGAAAAAATGATAAGTTGTACATAGTAGATTTTTACTTTTATGTGCAATTATCTTTTTATTAAATTTTGTTATGGAAATACTTGTTTTATTCCATAAATTAAAAAAGTAGCTAGAAAGATGAGCGCTTCACAGACCCCACATTAGCAACCATAACAAAAAGGAATATAGTATCTATTTTCAATACTTAATAGGCTAACATATGAAAAATGGACTAAACTTCCACTTGCTCCCCCAGAGCAGAACTAGGAGAAATGGGCAGTCATGAGAAGTAGGGAGTTCTTCCTTCCTAGACATCTTTAAACCAAAGAGAATTATTTTAGTATCTTGTAGAAGGGATTCTTACTTGAATTTAGGTTGAATTAATGGTTTTTTAGTTCTTTTCCAACTTCTGAGACTAAAAAATTCAGCATTGCTGGATATGAGAAATGGATATATTGTAATACTGCTCGTAGAGTTCTGAATTTGTGCAATGTTTTTGGAATTAAATATGATAAGAGCTACAAGGCTATTCAAAATCATTGATTTTGATTCCACTATTAAGAATTCTAAGGATATTTTTAAAAAAAAGATGCATCTGCAAATAAAGTTCATATTAATAGCAGTCACAATATCAAAACTATTACAAGCAAATTGCTTGCTCAGTACTATGGTACCTAAACAAAATGGAGCATTATTTTAGTATAAGAAATGTCAAATATATGATAAACACAAAAGAAATATCAAAAGATAGGTGAAGAAACAGATACATGACAAAGCACAGTAACTATAACAATAGAAAATTAATACCAATAATGGGAACAAAATCTTTTCAAAAATGCACATTTGAAAAATAGTTTATAAAAGAAAAATGCTGACAAAATATTTTTGTTACTAAAACTTTCTTAGTCAAATTGACATACATATTTTTTGTTTTTGTTGTTGTTTTTTTACCAGAACTATGCATTCCTCATAATCATAATCATAATCATGAATAATAGCTGTTATTCATAAAGTATTTACTATGTGCTAGGCACTATGCTCAGTATTTTACAAATATTATATCATTTCTTGCTCACAACAATCCTGAGAAATAGATGCCATTATTATTCCCATTTTATAGATGAGGAAATTGAGGCAAACAAATATGAAGTGATTTGCCCAGTATCTCCAGGACCACATTTGAACTCATTCTTCCTGATTTTGGGAGGAGCACTCTATCCACCAAACCACCTAGCTACCTGTTATAGGGAATAAAAGGAGATCCAAGTGAGGAATTTCCTCTACCAACGAAGTTAACTCACTCTGTATGTTACAATCTTAGAGAGTTTCATAAATTATAGACTTGATCAGGACTACTCAATCACTAGGAGTCAAAGGTAGAGCTTAAACTCAGATCTTTTCAGGGCCAGAAATAAAAATATATCATTTTAAAATGCAAATTAAAGTGTTCACTTTCACTTTCATGAACAATCATTTGTTTAGCTGAAGTTTGGTTCTTCCAAGAGTTAGTATATATGTGTGTGTGTGTGTGTGTGTGTGTGTGTGTGTGTATAAAATCAAAGTAAAATTATTTTAACATGAATAAAAGAAAAAATGAAATGCAGATTATTAGAAGTATAAAATCATTTCCAATTTTAACATTTTTGATTGATTCATTTCAATAGGATCAAAAAAGGTATACTATAGTATCAAATACATGGAGATATTTGAATTGAATTTGGAGAGTTTTAAGTGGAGGAAAAGTCATAAAAATAATGGTACTAAGATTAGGTTGAATTAAACAATTTCCCCAGACTAGGAAAAAAAAAGAGGCATAACTAAAGATAAGATGATACCAACTACTGAATGGAATTATCATCACCTTAGAAGCAAACAGAACAGGATTAAAGTTCAATTTGCTCCCCTTCCTCCTTTTTTCAATCATTAAAAAGGCCTTTATTTAATTCTAAGACCTGATCTTTTCATGGAATGGAAAACTTACATACAAGGTGAGTCATCAGGTTTCACAACATGGAGTTGTTAGTACACGTCCTGTGATTTAAAATGTCAGTCTTAAAATAAAAAGTCACTATATTTGTAATAGGATGTAGGGAAAGGATGGCAAGAGTGGCGGTAGCAACTGGTTATTTCTGTCTTCTGGACACACAAAATTCATTCATAAAGCTCATCAGTGTAACAGCATAGCTACATAATTTATTCAACCTTCAAATTCCTCTCAACATAATACAACCCCACAGATCTATTGTTTTTCCTAAGGTATACAAACTATACATTTGACTCAAATATATACTTAGTTCATATGAGAAATGGTCATTGTCAAAAAAAAAAAAAAAAGAATTTTCATCCATTAGCATTATATTCCTGAAGGTCTGCCTCACCTAAATCCAATTCATTTGCAAGTCCTCACCTTTTTGATATCATTGATCCTTTTTAAGAATGGAAAAACAACAATAACAATAGTATTCTTGAACTGAGAGGCTGCATCATCTAACAATAGTCTTTTGTTTTTGTTTTTGTTTTTTCTTTACTAACAGTGAAGCTACATAAAAGGTTGTCTCTGGTATAAGAGAATGACACCTGTGGAAGACCTTAGCTTAAAAGGGCCAAGATCTCCCACTGCATCTAGGGCCATCTCCAGCCATCCTGATCTATATCTGGCCACTGACCAGGTGATTTTCTGGAGGTGAAAGTGAGGCAGATGACCTTACATAGCACCCCCACCTCAAATCTAATTCACTTTTATGTCATGACATCAACTTCCTGAAGTCACAGCTGTCCTACAAAAACTAGGACAAATAACACCGTAGTTTCTATAATCTGGACAAAAATCTTAAGTTAGCTAAAAAAAAAAAAAGATATCGTACCATACCAACAAAAATAACAAATTCATGATACTAATTCAGGATAACACAAAGATGTTATAAAATGATGAAAATGTCCAGTTCCCCATGATTAAAAAAAAATCTACCCTCCCAATCTATACCTATATAAATATGTAATTTGCTTCTCATGGCTGGGGCAAGGTTTTGCCATATCCTGTAAAGAAGGGAACTGGTACATAGTGACACTGAATTATTTTTAATCTGGAGTGTTCTCAAGAGAAAGAGCTAGGTTTTATTTTGTTGGGCGTGTTGTTTTTAATAAAAATAACTGCAATTAAATATCAGTAGGTATGTTTTCTTTCCACCTTTCCCTTCACCTAAGCACTGATTTGACAGAACTGTGATTCTTTTATTTGTTGAGTATCTGCAAGTGTTACTAAATGCTGTTTCATAACTATAGTTTTCAATGAGATCATCATTATCATATGGCAAGTTTCTTGGACTCATTCTTGGGCAATGACTGACAACGTTTCTATGAGAAACCAATTGGGTAGAAAAACAGGGCTGTAATGTTGCTCTCCCCATCCATTTGGATTCTATGAAAGCAAGAGATTCCTCAGTTTGATTTTTGTTTAAGATAATTAAAGAAATTTTAATAGTAATATATCTTAATGTTTTTGTAAAGCTCTTGTTTTTGATAGTTAAGTTGATTGTGGCTTCGGGTTAAAGGGTGTGATAGCTTCATGCATAAAATTTCCTGGAACAATTTTATTTTACAATTCATATATTGGGGCATTTAGAATAACAGTTGGTTTTAAACACTAATTAAAAAATTACTCAAAGAATAGCAATGAAATGAAGGACAAAGGAGAGTTAGATCGATTTAAAATTGTATACAGGGTTAATGGACTTTTTGTATAAAGATTTGAAAATCAAATGAATAATCTATGATGGGAAAAGGCATATTTTATGTACTTTGATTTTTGCTTTCTTATACTTACCCAAAAATATGTAATTAGCATACTTGTCACACTTTGAATTTCTAAGGAAAAAAAATGTCAATTTTCCTATAGCTAGTTTGTCATCTTTATCTTGGCTTTCATACAGGGCCTAGAATATTATGGGTATTTAATAAATGCTTATTGACTTGATTTGACTTGATCTTAATACATTGATTGAATAAATTTTCCAATTAATACATAATATCCAATCAAAACAAAAAAGAGGTATTTCATATAAATGGAAGATAAGATTTAGTTTCCCAAGGCAGCACCTTTTTTGCAGTATACGAATTATAACAGGAATAATGCATTTGGCTACAAACTATTATTGTTTTGAATTATGAAAAGATTATTTTTAATTTTTGATGCCTCATTTCCTTCTGATCACTTTTATAAACAGTTTTCACCTCCCGGTAAAGCTAAATATCAGGATATGAGACAAACCATACACTCTGCCAATTATCCTATATAACAATAAAGATGAAGAACCTGGAGGGACATCTGCAAACTAAAGGTCCCTTGTTTTCTTTGCCCAGGAGTAGGTTATTACCTCCTGAAATCAAATGTGCACATAAAACACAAAAACAGCTGCCTAGACATGGGCTTAATGATTTGGTGCCTCTTTAAATTACTGAGACTCTGTCGATTCTTTTTATTTATTCTGATGCATTTTAATGCAGGCAAAACACATTGATAAATCAGAAGCATAAGAAAGCAAACCTTTTAAACTTAAATTTGTGCTTAGAATCAGGGGAGTTCTAGTGCAGAAATATTATAAAGCTCCCTCAGCAAAGTGACCCATTTTCTAAAAAGTAGCTCATTTAAAACAGGCATCATTTAATGGAGTGCTCATAAATTATGCAGCTATCACAATTTCTTACAGATGTTTGCTGCACTTAATAAATCTAAATGTAATTACCATGGAGCTTACAAAACATAAGTTGCTTACCTTGTAATTATAATACATGTTGAGGCATTACATATACGAGCCACTGGGGAAGCAAATTGCTAATGGATACCCAGAAATTTAAGTATTTACGGTCAGCACAACAAAGTGAAAGTGCACTGAATTTCAGACTTCAAAGTTCTGGGTTTTAATCCTGACTCTAATACTTACTGAGGTTAAGCCTTAATTTTCACCTATGTAAAATGGAGGTAATATTTACACTAGCTATTACATGAGATTGTAGTCAGGAAACTGGTAAATTTTAAACCAATATATAAATGTGTCTTACTGCTTAAGGCAGATAAGTCTATTCTTAGATTACATATTACAATTCCTGTTCTTTCTTCAAGATATACTGGTCATTGGGATAGGAAGGCAGACTAAAAAAAGGAAGGCAAAGGAAACAAAATTTAAATCACTTTTCTATGTTATCTCCTTAGAGAATCTTACAGAACAATGAAAAACAATGTTTAAACACAGAAACTGAAGAGACAGTTATAAGTTGCTGTACATAGATATTTTTCAATTTTAAAGAGATGAATTAACAATTACTATTGCAATAGTCAAGTCACTGATAGTATATACTTTTCACAATAAATTATCAACAAATTCAAAATGACCATTGTAATTAACTGCTTCTAATGACAATATGGGTGTTGCTGTAAGAAACAATTATTATTAGGAAATATGTTGCCATAATACTAAATCAATCAACAAGAATTTTTTAAGCACTTACTGTATTTCATTCATTCTACTAGGTGCTGGGGATACAAAGAAAAAATTAAATAGTCCCTACTTTCAAGGGGCTTACATTCTATCAGGAAAAAATATGTATGTAATATGTGTGTGTATATGTGTGTGTGTGTGAGTGTATGTATACATTTTACAAAATAATACAAGGTACTCTGAGCAGAAAGACACTAGCATCTGAGACAATATGGTGAGGACCCATGTCTGAGTTGCCATTTGAATTGAGCTTTAAAGAAACACAAAAATTTTAAGAGACCCAGGTGAGGAAAGAATATACTGAGTTTAAAGTACAAGCTGAGCAAAGCCATGGAGTAAAATAGAATGTTGTATGTAAGGACTATAAAGAAAGCAATTTCAGTTGAATTATAGAATATAGAGGAGTAATCAGATCTTAAATGCCAAATAGGGAGTTTTTGTTTGATCCTTGAACCACTAGAGTTCAATGAATAGGTGAACAGAATCAAGCCTGTGTGTTGTCAATCATCATAATAATTGTCAATAACAAGCATTTATTAAACACTTACTGTGTGCTTAATGGTGGCAGTTAGGTGGATCAGTGGATAGAGCTCTAAAAAATGGTGTCAGAAAGATCTCAGTTTAAGTCTAGCCCCAGATACTTATTAGTTGTATTATCTTGGGCAAGTCATTTAATTTCTCTTTGAATTAATCTGTTTAGTAGTTTACTAAACTACTCCAGTATCTTTGCCAAAACAATATCATGGACAATGTTGTCATACTATGGTCCACCGAGTCACAAAGAGTTGAATAATTAAAACAACAAAAGTGTGCCACAAACATGGCTCCTAACCTCAAGGAGTTTACAATCTTAATGGAGAAGACAATATGTAAACAACCATCTACATAAAAGTACAAATAAGAGAGGAATTGGGTGGAAAATGGTTTGGAAAAGGAATCATCATAACATTTAGCATATTTTTTAGAAGTACAGAATACCATTCTAGGAAGACTCAAAAGATCTGTTATGATCTTTTGAAACTTGAAATTGCCTAACTTAATTGAAATCATATTTTTATTATTACTGACCAATCAGTCATCAAAGAAAGAAATGGCAAACTACTCTAGTATCTTTGCCAAGAAAATACCATGGACAGTATTGACATACTATGGTCCACAAAGTCACAGAGTTGGAAGTGATTGAACAACTGAACAACAAAAGTGGAAAGCAGAATGCAAAAAGTGGAAAGCAGAATACAAATGAAATTATTTATTTTGAGGATAAAAAATAATCTAAATTGTATAACTATATTGTATATATATTATATATATTATATTGCATAAGTATAGAAATGTTTATTATTTTTATGAAAGAGTAAAGAAATTTATTTTGACCTTTTTTCTTTTTTATAATAGCCTTTTATTTTTCAAAATACATGCAAAGATAATTTTCAGCATTCATTCTTGTAAAACCTTATATTCCAAATTTTTCTTCCTTCTTCCCCACCTTCCTCTTCCTCAGACAGCAAGTAATCCGATACATGTTAAACATGTGTAATTCTTCTAAACATATCTTCACACATTTAAAAAAAAATCCTTACCTTCGCACCAATTTCTCCTTTTCTTCCTTCAAAGCCATGGTCTCCCTGTTGTAAAGAAATGTAATACATATAACAATACAGCCTTAACACTTCAAAAAATTCAATTCTATCCAGTTTAACAGATATCAACAATTTCATGGATGTGGAAGCTTCTTTTCTTGACATAGATACGAACCCTTCCAAGCATCAGTAGATAATTCCTATGAATTGCTGGGGCCAAAAACTTAATCACTTGATGACCAACTTTAGATAATGAGCTTCTCCAACTTGGCCAGGTTCATCCTCAGATGAGGCTTACAATAAATATATCCTTGGGTCTAATTCCAAGTTTGTTCAGTTTTATAGGACATGGTAGAATCTATACTTTCTTGATAATGGTGTTCAGAACTCAAGGTTGCCAGAACATCATTATAAATAGCACAGAAGGATAAATGTCTTCAGTGGAGGATGAAATATACATGTTCTCTCCCTCTCTCTTTCTCTCTCTCTTTCTCTCTATCATTCTCAATTGTTCTTTCTTTTCCTCTCTCTTTCTCTATTCCTCTCTCTTTTCCTCACTCCTCTAGACCTAGATACATAGATATAGAGATGTGCAAATGTATATATGGCATGTATAAATTTAAGTGATATAGCTTTTAAAAAAAGAATTAGAATTATTAATTTACAGATAAAACTTTCAAATGTGATAGTTTCATTCAATCATAGCACAACAACAGGGTTTTCTCATGAGAACAGCTGGTGAGAGAAAAATGTAGATTCCACACCAAGTCCATGTTTTCTAGCTATTACCACCTTGATATTCCACTATATTTCATAATTTCCAGTCTAAAATGAAAATTTTCCCCTTACAGCTTGACTCTCCTCATCCTTAGTCAAAGAGATTCTAATGTAATAAAATCTATAATATGTTAACAGAGGTTAGAGAAGGACAGGCAGTCTGACTGATGAAAAATATGCACTTTGATGCAATGATGTAGCAGCTCTCAATACTAGTAACCCATTAAGAACTGTATTGTGTATCTTTAAGCTAACCCAATGCCCAGGATATGACCAGCATTTCATAAATATTTATTACTTGAATAATGATAACTTACAGTTCTATAGTACTCACTATGTATTAGTCACTGTACTAAATATTTTATAATTATTATCTCATCTGATCTTCACAACCATGCTAAGAAGTAGGTGCTATTATTATGTCCATTTTACAGAAAGACAGAGATTAAGAGACTTGCCTAGATCTCACATCTATTATTTAATTGAATTAAAAGATGAAAACTTTTTCTTTACTGAAACCTCTAAGCATTCCTAACCATTCCTAACCATTCTGCAATCCTAAACATATTTAAATGTGTATCAAGGATAGAGATAGCTTATAGAAAGAAGTACAGTGCTAAAACACAGGGCAGATAGTCAATAAATATTTGCTGAATGAATCAACAAATGGAGGAAGAGAAAGAAAAGTTTCCTTTCAACTTCTTTGCCCTAGATCTTTGAGAATATGTTACTTGGTGTCAAGAAAATTATAAGATTAATAGAAATATATTAGAAAATGTCTTAGATCTACTCTTAAAAAGGCACATGAGTAGAAAGTGGTGAAGGTTGAACATTTTGCTTCAAAAGACAGAAGTCTACTTTTTATTCTTGAAATATAGACTTTAATTTCATCACTTAATGTAACCTGACATCCAAGCTACTTAATGCCTCTAGCACATCAGCCACTCTAGTCAACATGATGTAGCCACCAGAAACAGCTGCTGCAAAGCCCAAAGTTATTTCCCAGCAGATAAATCTACATATCCCCTGACTTGGAATTTGACTCTCAGCTACAGCAAATGCAGTATCATTGCATGATTTCGTCAAGAAATACTTTGAAGCAATTCAGTGTCCTCCAATTTTACTCTTGCCATGTCTGGCTTCTTCATACTCAGTAATTTCTAATGACAGATAAATTGATTGAAAAAAAAGTTCCAACAGAAGGTAGGTAAAGACCTTTTCAAAATGACAACTTACAGCATTTCTGGCATATTACCAAACAGATCTGTGAAACTTATCTGAATCCCAGAAACTGTTCCCTTAGCTCTTGTAGACACTTCACACTCCATCAATAATGTTTCCCCTTGCTATGGTGTGATTTGTGCAATGGTATGACAGTTGATATACCAAGAGATAATTCACCTATCTTTTTTTTTCTTGGCTACCAGACTAAAACCTTTAAAGAGATTTTAATAATTCAAACCAGATACAATCATGCTCCTCCCTCCCCCCCAAAAATCTACATTATCCCTTAGGAAATAGCTAAATCTGGTTAAAAATTTCAGTTATCCAGTCACTGCTGTAACTCTCCTCAGCCCTCAACTGACAACTGTTCCTTCAGGTGCTACAATCATAGGTACTAAAGACCCAGGAAAGATCTTACCATCAAAGTTCTTGGCATTGTCAAATAATTCCCCATCACAAACTGATAGGTTCTTTTATCAGTAGAAATGACATTAAATGAGAGTTGTTACTTTGTGCTTTGCTAATCTACTCTAAGGACCACAAAACCTTTCCATCTGATTTGAAACTGAATGCAGCAAACCATATGTCTGATCTCCATTAGAAGGTGAGCTCCTTGAGAACAGAAGTGTATTACTTTTCAATTTGTTTCCTCAGCACTTAACATAGTGCTTTGCACATAGTAAATGGCCAATAAACGGTTTCTTCGTTCAAGATTACAAATCTCTTATTTCCAGGAGAATGTTCATGAAGGGGGTCATTTTCTAATTCTTCTTTGAGATTTTCAAAGTAGTTTATTCATTTGGCATCATTGTACTGAGTTTGTTCTGGTATAAATTTTTTAAAATGGAAGCTGATTTTAGATAATCAAACTTGGAACACAGTCAGGAAAACATTAATTCCATCTTGAATTAAAGTCTCTGGCTATTGGACTCCTGGGTTCATTAAAGACATAGAACAATTAAAACTGATAAAATTATTCATGTGGAACGATGATTATATCCTATTATAGCATTTTACAAAAATAAACATTATTAAACATCACTGTTGGGAAAAGAGTTTAGAGCATATCTTTTTCAGAGTGAATCCTTTTAACACAAATCTGTGACAGGAAAGTTGTGGGTTTCTTCAGAGCTTTCTGAAGAGATTCCATTATGTTAAATATTTTTGTTTTATAATAGTCCAATAGTTCAAAAAAGTCTTGTTCTATAAATTCTAAGGTTGTTTAAAAATAAATAGAATATTCAAAAATTATTTTTACCTTTTGACCAGGTGGTCCAGGGGCACCAAGTAAACCATCTTCACCCTGAAAAAACAGCCACACAAGTAAATTTTATATACCACATAAGACCATCATTAGATTTGTTGCTCCCAATTAGTTCATACCAATATAATAAAAATGAAAGTGCTGCCTAAAATAATTGACAAATTTGATGCTATATCAAACTATCAACAGATTACTTTATGGAACCATACAATTGACAAGAAAATTCAATTGGAAGAACAAAATATCTAGATATCCAAGAGAGATGAGTAAAAAAAGTAAGAATTAAAGGAGGATAGCTAACTTCCAGCCTTCATATTATATTAAAAGCAGCAATTATAAAAATCATTTAGTAGTTAGAAAATTTTAAAAAGTAAATCAGTGGAATAAAATCTTTAAAGCAAATATCATATCAATTCTGAAGGACATGGTTCTCTTCAATGAGATGTTTCAAACCAGTTCCAGTTGTTCAGTGAGGAAGAAAGACATATACACCCAGGGAGAGGCCTGTCGGATCTCAGTCTGGAACACAACATAGCATTTTCACACTTTCTATTGATGTTTGCTTACATTATGTTTTCCTTCTCAAGTTTTTTTTTTTCCTGTACAGCAAGATAACTTATAAATATATATACAGATATTCCATCTGTCAAATATTTTAACATAATTAACATGTATTAGACTTCCTGTCATCTAGGGGAGGTGGTGGGGGTAGGAGGGAAAAATTTGTAACAGAAAGCTTTGCAAGGGTCAATGTTGAAAAATTACCTATGAATATGTTTTGCAAATAAAAAGCTTTAATAAAAAATAAAGCAAATATCATAAATTACTGAAATTAATAACCCAGTGATTGATAAACTAGAAAACATATATTATGTATATTACTTGGGAATTTATGGGAAAAGTAGAAAGAAGTTTAGAAAAAGGGGGAAGAAGCTTGAAAAGATATATAGGACATCAAATAAATATGTTTTTACGTATATCACAAAGAATAATTTCTCAATATATAATTGGTCAAAAAATATGAAAAAAACAGTTGCAATTATTCAAAAAAAGACATTGCAAACTATTAACATTAATATGAAATATTGCTTCAAATCATTAGAGAACCACAGGTCAAAATAACCATGAGATTTCATATCATATCCAGAGAATGGATAAAGATGACAAAATGGGAATTTTCTTTATTTCATTATTTTTTGTTAGTATTTAATTTTTCTCCAATTGCATGCAAGTACAATTTTTAACATTTATTTAAAAATTTTTGAATTCCGAATTATTTTCATCCTTCCTTTCCCTAGTCCCCTCATTGAAAAGGCAAGCATTTTTCTCTTTCCTGTTTATTTTTTATGCTTCTCTTAAGTCTCATATATGAAAATCAAAATTTGTATTTTTTTCCAATAAAAATGCTTGAAAAGTCTCTACTTTATTGAATATCTGTTATTTTCTGTTGAAGTATTATACTGTTTTACTGGATAGGTGACTCTTGAGTGTAATCCTACATCCATTGCTCTCCAGAATATCATCTTCCAAACCCTCCAATTCTTTAATGTAGAAGCAGATAAATTTTGTTGCCTGTCTATGGATTCATGACACTTGAATTTTTTCTTTCTGGTGCTTGAAATATTTTCTCCTTTACTTGGGATAAATTTGGCTATAATATTTCTGTGAGTTTTCACTTTGTAATTTCATAAAGTTATTTGGATTTTTTTTTTCAATTTCTCTTTTTCCCTCTAGTACAAGAATATCAGGACAGTTTTTCTTGATAATTTCTTGAAAGATGATTTCTAGATTATGTGATGGCTTTCAGGTAGTCCAATAATTTTTATGTTTTAAAATTGTATTTGTTTATTTTTAATACACATTATTTTATGAATTATGTCAGGAGAGAAAAATCATAACAAAGGGGGAAAACCATGGGAGAGGAAAAAAAAACAGAAAAAAGAAGTGAAAATAGCATATGTTGATTTTCATTCACTTTCCATTGTTCTTTTTCTGTATGCAGATAACATTTTTTTTTTTTTTTTGCTTTTGGCTGAGGCAATTGGGGTTAAGTGACTTGCCCAGGGTCACACAACCAGGAAGTGTTAAGTGTCTGAGACCAGATTTGAACTCAGGTTCATCCTGACTTCAGGGCCAGTGCTCTATCTACTGCGCCACCTAGCTGCCCCAACAGATAACATTTTCTATCCAAAGTCTATTGGGATTGACTTGGGAGTCCAATAATTTTTAAATTACCTTTTGTGGATTTATTTTCCATGTCAGTATTTTTTACAGTGAGGTATTATATATAGTTTTCTATTTTTTCATTCTTTTGGTTTTGTTTTATTGTTTCTTGATTTCTCATAAAGTATCTAGCTTCCATTTGCTCAATCATGATTTTTAAGGAATTATTTTTTTCAGTAATCTTTAGTTCCTCCTTTCCCATTTGATCAATTCTACTTTGAAAGGAGTTTTTTTTTTCCTTCAGTGAATTTTTATACCTCTCTTTTCATTTGACCAATCCTACTTTTCAAGGTATTTGTCTCCTCATTTTTTTTAAAAACCATTTAGTCTATTTTTTGAGGTGCTATTTTCTTTAGTATTCTTTGAAGTCTTCTTTGCCAAGCTGTTGATGTTTTAGTGAGTTTTTTTTTAGTGATTTTCTTGTATCCTCTCATTTATCTTCTGAATTTTTCTCTACCTCTCTTACTTGATTTCAAAATCCTTTTTGAGCCCTTCTATGGCCTGAAACTAATTCATATTTTTCTTGGAGGCTTGAATATAGGAACTTTGATATTATCTTGTGATGACTGTATTTTGATTTTCCTTACACAATAGGGACTTTCTATGGCCAGAATTTTTTTCTGCTGTTTGCTCATTTTTCTAGCCTATTTTTTTAAACTTTTAATTCTTTGTTAAAGTGGACCTTTGCTTGTGACATGAAAGGAGCACTGTCCCAAGTTTTAGGGTTTTGGTATAGCTATTTTCAGAGATACTTCTAGGGAGCTGTAAGTTTTCAGTTCTTCCAAGGTGGTATGATCTAAGGAGAGGTTTTTTTTCCTACTCTTCTAGACTGTGCTATGGACTGTGAATGACCACATGCCCTAGAACTGTGCAGAGGGACCTGCTCTATTGTGACTATAAGTTCTAATATGCTAGTGTCCTCCTTGTCCTGGGACTGCTCTGCCACCCAGGACTGAGACCCAGATCCAAGTATGGGCAAATCATCTATCACAATGCCAGCAAAGCAACCTCTGTAATCTCATTCTGACTAGTAGTTTGGCCTCCTTACCCATTGTGGGCTGAGAGCATTGGAAGCAGTCACTGCCATTTCAGATGCAGTCACTCAAATGCCTGTTCCTGGTCTGCTGGAGCCTTGTCTCTGCTGGAATAGCCTATGATGGACTGCTCCATGCTTACCCAAGTGTGTGTTTGGCTGGAAAATTATTTTACTTTGCTCATTTGTGGGTTTTGTCACTCCAGGAATTGTTTTATGGCATTATTAAAAGGTGTTTGAAGGAGAGCTCAGGTGCTGCTTTTCTCTGCCATCTTGATTCTGCCTATTTCCTTCTGGTAAAACAATTGAAATTTTCTTTTTTTTTAATTAAAGCTTATTTTTAAACCATATGCATGGATAATTTTCAATACTTACCCTTGCAAAATCTTGTATTCCAAAATGTTACCTTCTGTCCCCCTCACTCCCTCCCCTAGATAGCAAGTAATCCAATATATGATAAACGTGATCTTCTATACATATTTCCACAATTATCATGCTGCACAAGAAAAATCAGATCAAAAAAGAAAAAAATTAAAAGAAAACCAAATGCAAACAAACAATTAAAAAGGTGAAAATACTATGTTGTGATCTACACTCAGTTTCCACAATTCTCTCTCTAGGTACAGATGGCTCTCTTCATCACAAGATCATTGGAAATGGCTTGAATCAAAAGATGGAAGATTTCAAAGCATAAAGAGCACCACACTAAATACACTGTTGTTGGAGCTATGAAATAATCCAACCACTCTGGAAGATAATTTGAAATTATACTATAAAGATAACTGAATGTGCATATTCTTTGACACAGAGACCTAAATGCTTGGCAGATGTCCCAAGAAGATCAAAGACAAAGGAAAGTTCCCATGCAAACCAAAATAATCATTAAAACTTTTTTATTTTGGAAAAGAACTGAGTAGATGGAAAATGGTTAAATAGATAGTGCTATGTTAATACAGTCTACTATTACTATGCCCTAAGACATAAGAAATAAGATATGAGAAATATAAGATTTCTATGAACTGAAGCAGAGTGAAGTAAGCAGAACCAGGAGAATAATGTATAGGACCATAATAATTTAATGAAATAACAATAAAACAAAGTTGAATTTTGTGTAATTTTAATGATCAAAGTTGGCTCCAAATATGGATTGAGAAAAAAAAGCATCTCCTTCCCTTTATTGCAGAAGTGAGGAACTATGGGTATGTTGTCATTTACTGTGAATGTACCAGATAGTTGTGCTGAAATGCTTTTTTCCCTTTCTTTTTAAGTTTTTGTTACAAGTGGGTTTCTTTGGATAAGGGCATGAAAAGAGATACCTTCTCTTGAATGTGATACAAAATGAATGTGATACAAACCCAAAAGACATCCATTTTTAAAGTTCCCTCAAAAAAGGCAAAAAAGAAAAGTAAGATTTTTAGTGAACAAAGACATCGAGCTATTAAAAGTGAGGTTTAGAGTTTCTGAGGAGGATTCTGTTGTTGATATTCTCTTTTTTCTTTAGATAATACTCAATCCTATGAGACATTGTGCTTTAAAGGCCACAAGGGTTTCATGTCTACTGATGGTTCTGTGACTGCTTAGAGACAGACAATTTCAGACAATGTCATATTAAATGCACATAATCTAAAGTAGACAATTTGGAGAAAATTTAAATAGAACAAAAACTAAAAACTCTAAATACTGCCATGTGCAAAAACAGTTTTTAGCAGACAGCTATTAATCTTTTATTGGAGTTCACTGATCTCTGATAAGACATTGTTTATAATCTTGGAAAAGCAACTGGACCTATAGTTTTATTGCTTTAGGGAACTCCAAGAGAAGGACATCCTTTATCAATGCAGAGCAGCACCTCCTCTGCCATTTAATATCTTAGATACCGAGAGCAATGGGGAATCATTTTCTCAAAGTTACCATATGTACCAGAGATAAGACCTAAATAAACCCAAACTTTCTGACATCAAGGCCAGCTCTCTACTCATTATTCTGTGCTGCTGTTTGAAAATAATAGAACATTTTCAGTTACATTTTAGGAAACTATAGATTTCTAGCAGGGGCATCTAGGTGGCACAATAAATTAGAATGCCAGGTTTAGAGTCAGAAATATAACCCAAGACACATAATAATTATATGACCCTAGATAAGTTATTTAATATTGTTTTGCCTCAGTTTCCTCATTTGTAAAATGAGCTAGAGAAGGAAATGACAAACCATTCCAGTATCTTTGCCAAGAAAACCCTGAAAAGGGTCATGAAGTATTGGACACGACTGAAACAACTGAACTTATGGTAACAATAATTTACCTTGGCTTCTTGAACTTTACTGCAATTCAATTCAACAGATATTCATTAAGCATGTTCCATGTTCTATGTATCCAGCACCATAATGGGTGCTGGGAGTACAAAAACACAAAAAGAAAGCAAGAGTTCTTGCCCTCAAGGAGCTTACAATTCTGCTAGGGGCTACATAAAATATACACAGATAAATAACACATTTCAATAGTTTAAAATACACAAATACCTATATAGGCTTACCAATAAATCAATATACTTATTAAGTACCTAATATATGCCAGGCACAGTGTTGGACACTGAGCATACAGAGACAAAAAAAATGTAAAAAACAAAATCCCTTGTTTTCCGCAATCATTAGATTACAAGATAAACTAATAAATGAGTAGAACTAGCTGCACACTGATAATTATGTTATCTTACTATAATTAAGTTTGAAAGAAGAATAAAATTTAAACTATTTACCCATGCATAGTATCATTACAAGTCCTTTGCTATTAATAATAAACCTGACAGAACAGAATTCAATGTTGGTTTTCAGGTCTTCTTTGGTCTATCAGAAATTAGTATTTTCTGGCTTACTGGTTATAAGAACACTCCAAGTATCTGGTGCCAGGAAACATTCCCATGGAAATGGAGCTTCTCTTACTCATTGCAGAAGTATGTCCACTTGTCCAAAAAGGAAAGCATTACTTTAATCGGTTGGTCAATTATAATGTTTTATATCATATTACAAGTTGCACACAATGACAAGATATATGTAACCTAATGATGTAAACTGATCCAGGGCCAAAAATACTTTCAGAAAAAAATTATAACAAATATCATTATACCCATATCATTTTTTCATATTTGCTCATTACATGGACACCATGTATTCTCAATACCAACGCCCACTATCTTACTATTAGCTTGAGTCCACACAGGATTCTTTCTACATATTCTGGTAGATATGACATTTCATTTTGTGTCTGGCACTTACTTAGAATAGTATCATGCATACTAGGGGACTTGCATAAAGTCTATCACATTCTATCACATACTGAGTCTCTGAGATACTGCCATAAATTTGTTAACTGGAAAACATTTTATTTTCTGTAATCATAGAATATGGGTTCTTGAAAGCATCCTGGAGATTATCTAGTTTATTCTTTTATTCTATTTGTAAGGAAACTGGAGCAAAAAAAAAAAAAAGCAAAGTCATGCAGCAAGTGGAAGATCACTTTCTAGAATGGGTTTCCTGGCCTGTGACATTCTAATGCTATTTCTGTGATTATTATTACAAATTCAAAGTTTTGCTTTCCTTTATGTAATATCAGTCTTTAAAAATTTCTAACTAGAGATTGTCTAATGCATATATCCATGTTCCACAGGGATAGTGTGGACTCCAATAGTTCTTCTCATGAGACAAGTTTTACTTCATACAGTATATGAAATTTCTCTATAGACAGTATAGGTGCAAAGTCTGGAGTTCTCAAAAAAAAATAAGGGCAGGTTCTTAGAAAAATCAGTTCCATAGATATGCAGGCTAGACTACTATCTCATCAAAAATTCACCTTATCAAGCACACTTAGTATAGACAAGATTTTTGAGAAGCAATAAAGAACATAAACAAACCTAAAGCTGTACCCCTTCTTACTTATCAAAGGTTTATTTAAATTATCCTTATCTATACCAATAAAACAATTCTAGCCAAAAGCAATAGTGTTAGGGCTAGTCATAACTTTACCAGCATTAGTAAACATCCTTGCTTCCCAGATATCCTGGCTAAATACCACATCTGCATACTGATATAGTAGTGCAACACAGTTCTCTGGCTGCCTATGATTCCATTGCATTTCCCTATTTACCATGCTAACAACAATTGCAGCAAAAGTTAAGGTATTCAACATGAACATTCAACCTTTATTTCCTCCTCGTTATTTTATCTATAATTAGGGAAAGCTATCAAGTGAGTGCTGTTGTGTTCAAATACACTAGCAGTCAAAGGAATAGGCTTCCTATGACATTGTTGATTAAGAGAAATATTTGCAAACTGCAACTGGAAAAAAATAGCAAATGTTCTATTTAATTTTTTTTACAAAAACAAAACTTTTAATATATAAAAACAAAATAAAAATTCAATTTTCTAAGGAGAAACTAAGAAAATTTTGTTTGTTTTTGTTTCGTTAAAGAAACCTAAAGGGGGCGGAGCCAAGATGGCGGAGTGAAAAGGTGACTTTCTGCCTCTCCTCCGATCTTCTCTCAAATCAACAATAAAATAAGCCTCTGAACTGATCTTCAAGTCAACGAAC
>JAJPUD010000860.1:87123-130656 GCA_023553655.1 Myrmecobius fasciatus | reverse complement strand
ATATATATATATATATATATCAGAAGAGAACTAAAGAATAATTTACATGGAAGTAAAGAAAAAAGGATATTCATGATGTCCCTTTTTTCTTTACTTCCATGTAAATTATTCTTTAGTTCTCTGCTGCGTACCTTATTTACTTTATTATTTCCCTCCCCTTTCATCCCCCTACTACCATCCTAAGCAAGCTACAGATGTTAAGAAAAGATATGTATACATATATAGATTATATGCACACACAAACACACACACACCCCCCCCACATATATATACATGTCTTTCCTCTCCCTGCTGATTATTTGCTTAAATTCTGCTCCATAACTTGCTTTTCTATTACTTGACCTCCTTCTACCTTTGGATCCTTCCCTTATCTTCTTCCTTCACCTTTTGCTTTCCCATCCACCCTTCCCTTTCCTCTTATTTTTTCATAGATTTTGGAGGGCACTATACCCTTCATAATATATATAGTATTGCCTATTTCTCTCATTCCCAATGAGAACAGGTTTTCCGAACTTTGAGCCCTCCTCCCTGTTCTAATGCCTTTGTGTCTATTCTTCCTCTGTACCTCATTTGTATAGTATGATTGCTATTTTTACCTTAACTCTGCCAATCTTTCTTTTAAGCTACTCTATTGTTGATGTGAATCTTAAACATATGGTATACAGTTTCCATCTAAAAAAATAAACAATTCATCCATGTTTAAGCAGTTTATTCTTGTTGAGTTCATTAAAACTGATCTTTGATATTGACTCTTATGAGTTAAATTTTCTGTTAAGTTCAGGTTTAGTTGACAGAAAGTCCGGAAAATCTGCAAGTTCATTGAATGTCCATTTTTTTCTCATTCAAAATTATAGATAACTTTGTTATATATGATATTTTTGGCCACAGGCCTAGTTCTTTGGATTGTTGGTAGATATGATTCCAGGACCTGCTGTCTTTTATGCTAGCAGCTGATAAGTCTTGTACAATTCTAATTGTAGCTCTGGCATATTTGAATTGTTTTATTTCTTCTTTCTTGCAAAATTTTCTCTTTGATTTGGGGGTTTCAAAATTTGGCAATGATATTTCTATATGTTTCCCACAAAGGATCTCATTGAAGTGGTGAGTGGAGGATTTTTTCTATTTCTACTTTCCCCTCATGTTCTATCGCTCCAAGACAATTTTCTTGGATTATTTCCTGCATTATTGTGTCAAGGTTCTCTTTTTGGCCACAACTTTCTGGTAGTCAGATTATTCTTATATTTTCTCTTCTTTATCTGTTCTCCAGATTTGTTATTTTTCTTATAATGTTGAACCCTGATTAATAAGCCATGCATCCCTCTTTCCTTGCCATTAGGACTGAAAAACTGAGTTTAAAAAAAAGCCCAGGAAAAACCTTGAAGCTCTGACTCCTTTTACATACCATTGTGCCATAAACTTCAGGTGCATCATCTCAATCCTTGCCAGGATAATTCCCCCTCCTTTTGAATATTGCTCCACACCTTACTTGTCCTCTGTCCTTGACCTTCTTATCTTGACCCCTATCATGTCAGAATTAAGTTATTATCCTTTCCTGGAATTATGGCTTGTAAGTTCTCCCAGTGTCCTTCCCTCCCTTATCTGCCTTTGTTTTCCCTATAAGATGGAATATTCAAGTTATGTATTCTGTTTGCAAACCTTAGTTAACTAAAACTCTATATAAGCTCTCTGCCTCTGTTTATCTGTACTGAATGCTTTGGACAAGAGTCCCATTTGGACAGCTAGTTTAAACTCTCCACATTAAAGATTAAAAATCAATCTCTACTTGCCTCAGTTTCTCTAGTATCACAATAAGATGTTTCATATTCTATTCTATTTTCTTAGTCTTTATAATGTTTTGTTATTTCTTGTTTTCTCCTAGCTTCACTGGCTTCCCCTTCCTCAATTCTAATTTTCAAAGAATTATTTTCAATTTTGAGACTCTGTACCTCCTTTTCTAGTTGGTTAACTTTTTTACCCCATAATATTCTTGTGTTTTTTGGATGATTTTTATTTTAATTCATTTTCTTAGTTTTTTATTCAGTGTCTCTCATTTAATTTTCAAATTCTTTTTTGAGTTTTTTTATAAATTCTCTGTGGGCAGGAAGCCATTTTACTTTACTCTTTGGAGTAGAAGCTATTTTTACTTTAATAAGAGATATTAGTGTAATTGTGGAATCTAATTATAGGAAAGAGGGATTGTGGCTCAATCTTCCCTTCAACTCTCCACTCTGACCAGGAACCCCAAACCAAAAACTCTACCTTCTTACAAGTGCCCAGAGCCAGAAGCAGTGTCCCTGCCCCGTTGCTTTTGTACTCATTGAGTTTTTTCTCACCTAATGCCCCAATTCAGGAGCACAGCTGGGCCTGACATTCCAAACAGCCGAGGTTCACCCAATGTTCCAAGACTTGAACACCAACTCCACAAACAGTCTGGCAGGTGAAAGTCTTTGTAGTTCCTGCTGAGGCTCTAGCCATACCTAGCTAATCCAACAAGTGACTATTGGTTCAGTCCCTCTGAAAATATGTCAATTTACTATGTTTATATTTTGCAACTACACAATTGCTTGCGTAATCTCCCTCATTGGAAAGTAAGCTCCTTGGGGTAACTAGATGATATAATGGATGGATAGAGCACCAGCCAGAGGACCTGAATTCAAATCCAATCTTAGAGTAACACTTACTAGCAGTGTGACCCTGGACAAATACTTAATATGTCCCTAAAAAGCAAAGTTTCTTTTTATTCTCTTAGCGGAGTGTTTGTTTGGCATAAATGCTTTAAAAATGCTTGTTGACAATTTAATTCAGCTCCCACTTCCTTAAAAAGTACATTTCTTAATTAAGCACAGACACTCATTAGGATATCATAGAAACATATAATTCTACAACAAACCTGAGCTTATTTTCAGTAGGCTTACAGAACAGACCTGTTCTTTTTCTATTACTAATATAAAGATTAATCCTCTTCATCAGGCATCATTAAGGTGAATTACTCTTACTTGATTGAAACCTCTGGTTTCACAAGTTTGCTCCTTATTCTTTATTTGCTAAGGCTAGTTTAACAAAGCACTGTAGAAACAATCCATCCTAAACATAACATGCCATTTACTTGAATTAAGTTATAAGTATCTTTTGATTTCTACCCTCAATCAAATAATCATCCATTAATTCAATGGAGGAGCAAAGAAGATGTGATTTTTTTCTTTTATAATAACATCTAATATTTATAGACTGGATGCTAATGAAGTAAGTGAAGATCTTAAGACAACCAGGAGCACAAGCAAACCAAGTTCTCAAAATCTGACTAGCAAAAATCTAGTGTCTATGTGTCAGACTTAACACATGTGGGCCATTTCTTATCCATCTGTTGTATAGTCTGCCAACAGCACTCCTTGGGTGGAAGTGGGAGGAATTAGAAGGAAATAAGAAGTCATTAGAGAAATGGAATAAGTTGCAGAGTTAGCAGGAATTTTCCTTTTTCCGGATCTCTTATTACTCTGCCCTTATCAAGTTTCTGTTTATTTCAGCTTTATGAAGCATCAGTGCAAAAATATGGATGAGACAATTAGATAAGGCAAGGTCCATATTAAACCAGCCATTATTAGCTGATAATTCATGGGGCAAACATGCAGACATGTGACAAACACAAGACAGATAAAATAGTTTTCCACCTGGTCATTTTTTTTCCCTTTTATGACTTTGGGTTCTGGACATTTCAAGTCTCTTTCAGAGAAATACTACATTTATTTTCTATTGCTGACTTTATGAGGAACAGAATAAGAGACAAAATGTGCACTTTATCTGAGAGAAAATTTCTGAAAAGTCAAAACTCAATCTTGATTTTAAAAGCTCAATAGATTCTTGGAGGGATGATTGGAGCAGTATTCAAAGATGACTGCTGGAGCTGGAAATATGAAATGCAAAACTAATAAAACCTCAAACTAGTTATTTTTTACTCACTATCTATATCACTTCCATTCCCCAAAATGTTATATTCTTTATTTCAGTGAAAAAAATTCAGTGGGACAGTTCTTATTGACAACATAGCTGGAAGGGCAAATGAATTTTAAAAGAATTCCCCAGATTCTTCATTGGCTACTTATACACTTCTGAGTTTCCTAGGGCATTATGTTACACCTGAACCAGAGCTATCAAGCAGTGTATTATAATTTACTGCAGCCACCAGTCCAGCATACTGCCTTCATAAAGTTTAATAGCATCTGTCTTTATTTCCTAAAGCTTGGAGTCCTTTATAAAATTTCTTCTTTGGAAAAACAGGAACTCTAAGGTCACTGCTTGAGCACTTCTCAAAGAAATACAAAGATTATTGTAGAAAACTAACAGGTCTTCTGGATTTGGTCACCAGACTACATGAATGATCAAAAGTTTTCTAGTTTTGACCATATAAAAGAAAAGGTCCATTGTATAATGCACCTAGATATTGAAGGCAGTTGGTGTCTTTATTTTAAGACTTGTAATTTGGCACCTCTCGCCAAATGTTATTCCTTAAGTGCCCTCCTGCACCTGGTACTTGCCCTGTAGAAGCTCAGTGTCTTTATTTGTAAAGTGGTAATGCCAATTTGACTCCAGACTGCTATACTAAATGACTCATATACAGGGAAACATTCCTAAAAATATAAATTATAAATGAGTTTCTGAAGGAGGGCTTTGAAGCTCAGATTTTTAGGTTTAGGCTCAATTCCATCTTGAGACAAAGGAATAGACAAGTTAATTTCTAGCTTTATTTTCTACATAATACAGAGTATGTATTTTATGAATCTTAAAATATGCTTAATTCTGTATTAAATATTACTGAAATTAACATAGTAAGATGAATTGTCTTTAAAGGATGGAACTAACTTTCCCAAAGACCCAGTCATTTTGACCTGAGTTATGCTAATTACCATTTTGGATTACTGAAATGCCCAAATGTAGAATGACCCCATAGACTTTTAGCTGACATGAATTATATCAATTGTCGTTGATTCAATAAGAATTTGTTAACTATCTCCTACAAGCAAGGCATTATGCTGGGGGCTGGTGATATCAAAATAAAAATAAAATAAAATAAAATACCTGTCCTCACAGTGCTTACCTTTTATTATTTTATTACCTTTTAAACAAAACATGCAAACATGAGTAATTACAAACATATGCAAAAGAAACAGATCTCATTCAACTTACTTTTTAAATGGGAACCTGAATGCCTGATCATAGAAGTAAATGATGGAATCTTTAAAACTATTCCATTCATAACTCTCTACATAGAGGAAATTGAAATCCAGGGAAATTGTCCAAGATCATACAGATAATAAGGTTAAAGGAAGGATTTGAATCCAGGCTTTATGTCTCAGAGATATTGAACTTTTAATTATAGTAAATGAATTGGCATCCCACATGCCAATTTATATCCAATCTGCTAGACAAGCAGTCATCAGTTTATTAACTTTCAATTAGTCTGAGAAAAATTATCCAATGGGTATTTTAATGCCTATTTTTAATAGTCTGAAGTAAATCATATCAGTTCCCCAAAGTAAGCTTTCAAAGCAATAATTTCACAATAATTCAGAATTTTGAATAAAGTATAATATTCTTCCTGTGCTTTGTCTTGTATCAAGTCATGTTCTTGAATGATTTGCTATATAGCAGCATTCTGATAAATTTTGAAAATATTGAAAATATCAATTTTCACAGAATATTAACCCTAGTTTACAAACTTTCATATTTGATGTTTTAGAATGATGATGAGTTCTAAAATATATTCCTCTATCAAAGAAGAAAAGCAGCATGGTGTAAAGTTTAGACAGTTGATTGCAGAATAAAGAAAATCTGGGTTCAAGTCCTGTTTCTAGGTCTAAGTCACATATTGACTATAAACTCTTAGTTTCCCTGGGTTATTCTTTAAGATTATATATTATAGACTAGGAGTCATTTTTCACTAGTAAAAGAAGATTTCTCATTAGGTGTTCCCTATACCAATGAAATCATAGATAGAAGGTTTTTTTTTAATTCAGAATATGAAACATCAAGTCCATATTGCTTTAAAAATAGCCATTATCATAATGCAGCAAAATGTTACATTTTAAAGGAATTTTTCATTTCATATTTAAAATGTTGGAATGATATGTGGGCACATTTTACGTTTTATTGATAACAATCATGATTTATAACTTAATAGCTCAATAAATATAAAACATTATATAAGTTGAAATAGGAATACACTAACAATTTGAAAATGAGATCAGTGGCTATGTGTATAGTGGAGTACCAAGTCTAGAGTCAGGAAGAATTAAATTCACATTTGACCTCTGTTACTTACTTGTTGTGTGACCTGCAGCAAGTCCCTTAATTGCTTTCTGCCTCTGTTTCCTTATATGTGAAATGCAGATAATAGTACCTACATCTCAGGGTTGTTATGAGGATCAAATGAGATAATAATTGTAAATTGTTTAGCACAGTACCTGGAACATATTAAGTATTTTTCTTAGCTATTATTAATATCAAGAAAAATTATTTTGTAGACTAAGCCTAGTCTATTTTGCAAGACTAAAAAACAAATTCTGATTGGAATAATATATAGGAAATTTGCTTTAGCACACATTTATTAAGTATTCATTAAATATCTTTTTTATATTTACTCTTTATATTCATTGCTAAGTAATTGGCTGCTACGTCAGACAATTATTTCTTAGGGGAAAAAAGACAATTTCATGTTTATAACTTCTAACAAAATAACATTGACTTTGTCCATGAACTCACGCTGAGGTAGAAAACTGAAGCAAGTTTCTCTGAATAGTTTATATGAATACCTTAACTTGAAAAATCCAGAGAATATTTACAATATCCTGATATTTGTCTCACTTTCCTTATTCATAGTCTGTGTGTATGTGTGTGTGTGTCTGTGTATACATACTTGTGTCTGTAACTTGGCCATTTTGTCATTCACTTCTCCTGGAAAATGAGCCATACAATTTTCTTATTTGACTGATAGCAAACTCTGTCCAGTCTAGCTTAATCAGAAGTTACACATTAATTAATAGAAGTTGCTATTTTGAATAGCTTTTATTATATGACAAATATTAACATAGACACAGCAAGCAATCTCCTTGCTGAACTCTCTTTAAAGAAGATATTTTTTGTCTGTGACAATGAAACTAGATATTTTGATTGTTTCAATTTTTATTAGGTTAAAATAATTACAAAGGAGCCTTACTTTCTAGTTGGAAATCTTATTTCCTCCTCAAAGTCCATGACATGCTTTCTGTAAATTCATTTCATTAAAACGGCACATTTCATTATTCTATCATTTTTTCCTCCTGAGGCTTAGGGAAAAAAATGCCATTTCTAAACTGGTATTTTCCTTAGCACAATAACATTAGACAATGTACTAAGTAACTATTGCCTGGCAGAAATTCAAAATACAAGTATGTTTTAAGTACAATAGGATTTATTTGCTAATTCCTTAAATTATTGCAGCATCACACTAATTAAAAATACAGGCTGTAGTTACTATACGATTTCTAATTGCTCTTTCATATTTTTGTACTGGTCTTACATTAAATTCCACTGATACAAGACAATGTATTATTTCATAATTTATAAATCTTCAAAGAATTCTATTTTGAAAACACAGGATTTTTGTTTTACAAGTACTATACATATACTTTTGGACAATTTACCATTTTTTCTCTTCTAATATAACCATTAGGGTCATCTAATTCTCTGAGGAGAAGAAAAGGATTATAGTATTTAGGATTAGAATTAAAGTTAATCTCTGATGGTTACTTTCTATATAACTTGATACCAGCCTCGGGATTTAAAAAGATGAAGAATACATAATCTTACAGGCTTACACAAGTAGCATTAATCCAAAGAGACTTGTCAGAGCTACATTCTATTAAAGTTTTGATAGAACTGCATTTTAAGTCACCCATGATTTTACTAACCAAAGAACATTTCTTAGGAAAAATAAATGTGCAATATTTTGAATGTAATAAAAATGTCAAGTGACATTTATGTGGCACTTAACAAATGTTATAATAACAAATATTACTATAACCTTACAACAACTTTGTAAGAGAAGTATTATCATCACCTTCAATTATAGATGAGGAAATAGCCTCTGATTTACCCATAACCAACCACCTAGTGTTAGAATCAGAATTTAAACCCATGTGTTCCAGGCACCAAGTCTAAGATTCTAATCCCATACCATATTGCTTCTCTGTGTTACAGAAACACCATAGTTCAGTCAGAAACATTTTCCATCTGTAACATTACATTTAAAACAAGAGCTGGATAAATATTCACTTGGTTAAAATATTTTATAACTAACTCAGATCATGAATTTAATGTAAGGTAAAACATTATTGATGTTAATTTTATCATTCTGAATGTCTTTATTCTTTTAATTGTTATTTCTGGTTCAGGCTCCAGAGCTAAGTAGGGGTGAATAAACAGATGGCATTTATATTATTCCTTACTGTTTCACTATGTTAACAACTAAATTCAATGAAGAGGGAACACTAGACCATTGAATTTTAATTTACGTTACACTACTATTTGTGATCAAAGTTATGGTACATGTTCTGTGCCTCAGTTTTTAACAATAAAATTATAATAATTTCATCTTATTTCCAGGAAGTATTGGGGGGGAAGTAAAATGATGATCCAAGGTCTAAGTTACTCATACAAGGTCTTTGAATAGTAAATTGAGTGCTGGCCTGAAGTTTGAAGAGATCTGGATTCAAATTCTCCCTCTCTGATACCATAGGATCCATGGCAAATCATCTTCACCCCTATATGTCTCAGGAAAGTCCATAAGAATTATTGTTTAAATCAGAGATACTTCTGATCTGCATTGGCCAAAATAGATGGGAGTACTCTTGTCTGCTAACATTAGAATTGCTTTTTGTATGCACATATATGTCATGTTCTTGTACTGTTAGACATTTTTCAAAAGTGAGTTATCTCTATTTTCACACCATAATTAAAAAGAAGTGGTAAAGAGACAAGCAAAATTTTTATATGGAACACTTTCAAAAGAAAAATGCACCATTAGGGATGTTTTATTTGGTCCATGTAGATTTTTTTAAATTAGCCCAGAAAATTTAAATCTGGAAGTTTGATCCACTCCGGGGCAGTATATTTTGAACTAGCTTTTCTAGTGTTTTCAAAAGCTACAAAACAACTTACTCTTCTTTTATCCTACTAATTTATCAAAATCCCTTGAGATGATGGCTTTGTAAAGACCTATTTTGAGTTGCATATAGGGTTCTATGACACTGGACCTGAAGAGAGAAATTGGGGATGAATTTATAGACTTGGGAATCATCCACTTAGGGATGATAATTGAACCAATAGATGTTGACCAATGCATGCTCTTTTCTCAACAATGATAAATCCATCACAAGGTCAGTTACTGCCAAATATCTGATAATTCTGAGTCCTTCACTCATATTTCCTGCTCTAGAACAAGAATAAATGCTAGAAAATTAAGAGAATCTGCAGGAAAAGAACAAGATTGAAGACTAAAATTAAAAAAAATCAGAACTTAATTGTATTTTCATTCTAATCAATACTTGAAAAAATGTTTATTGTGATACTTTTAAAAACTCTTAACTTTCCTGTTGCTTTCATTTTCATTTCCCTGGCTGTTTCCTCTTTGTTGCTAATGATACAAATAAAACCAAACAAAACCAAAGCCAACAGAAACATCAACAATAAACAACCTTAAAAATCTTGAAAGAGGTAACAGAATAGGGATCTCTTTTTGCAAGTCAGGGCAAGAAAAGAATTTTGTTTGGTAGTAGTGGCTTAGTGGCAATGAAAGAAGGAGTCATCCAGGCCTACCTCTGGGTTCCTTGAAAGGAAATAAAGGGGATATCTAGGTAACTGACATAGGATCCAGAAATATGCCAAAGGGCTGGCACTTGCAGGAAAATCCCCGTGTGCTCAGCAGGGAGATATGAGGTGATTTGGATAAATCATTTAATCTGTTTTGCCTTCATTGTCTTTATCTGTAAAATGAGAAGATTGCTTTAGATGCCCTTTAAATTTCCTTTCAGCTCTGTATCTATGATCTGAAAATAAAGAAGAAATAGGGAAAGAAAGGAAGGAGAATGAGTGCTATCTGTCCCATATACAATTACTACTTTGCTTCAAAAAAATTTTCCCCTTCTTATCTATCTCTCTATCCCTTATGCAACCTCCTCAGATCTCACTCATCCCAGTTTATGTCCAGATCTTTACCCCATGACACTGTAGAACTCTCATCCCTCCCTTTGTTCAGTCCTTGCTCATTATCACACAAACTATTATGTAGTAATTTGGAAGTGGGAGGCTATCCCACTCTTATCTTATGTAATCTTACCATGAAGGTCTCTAGTGAAAGAGAATCCAATACCTGACAACTTTGTATTTCTCTAAAAGTTAGCGAGTTTTTCCTTGCAACCACTCCAAATCTCCTTTTCTTGTCACTTTCAGCTCCTACTTCTGCCCTCTGGGACTAAGAACAAACCTAATAACATCTCCACAAAAAACTCCTTCAAAGAAATGAATTCAGCCTTCATATCCCCACTAAGTTTTCTCTTCTTCAGGCTAAGCAACCCCCAGTTCCTTGAGCTTCTCAAAGGGGCTTAAGCAAAATGGATCTCTTCACATAGGATTGAAGGGTCCACAAAATGAAACTCTCAGCAAGTAAGACCTCACCCTAACAAATATTTTTGCCACTATAATCCAGAAGCCTTTCCACCCTTGAAGCTCCCTTTATCCTTGCATTCCCTTCTGCTGATTGATCAATTCCTCCCACAACTTCCATTTTAAGGAAAAGTCTAATCCAGCTATGTTTGCTTCTTCATTCCTCTTTAGACTTCTCCCTCCCCTTGTTTTTCAGCTTCTTTTTATGTATTGTCTTCCCCCACTTGAACGTAAGCACCTTGAAGAGAGGGAATGTCTTTTCTTTTTAGTTCTATTTGTATTCACAGCCACAGTGCCTGGCACATACTAAATACTTAACAGATGCTTGTTGTCTTGACTTGATTAATGTTCATATGACAGAATAATTTGAGGTCTTTCCTCATCCTGACGTCCTTCTCTGGATCCCCTCCAGTTTATCTGTGTTTTCCTTATCCTTCCTTAAGGGGATCTAAGAGTAGGAAAAGAGTTTACAATGCATGTAGTCAGGTTGGTGCAGTGGACAGAGCACTAGAAAGAGTCAAATAGCCCTGAGTTTGAATATTGCATCAAAACCATACTAGTTATGAGCTCTTGAACAAATTTCTTAACCTTTTTTCAACCTCAGGTTTCTCATCTATAAATTGGGGATAATGGCACCTATGGAGGTAACAGATAATGCTCTAATTTCTCCTTTAATGCCTTAGAACCCCTCAAAATCAAGAAAACAGATGAAACACCACTGATATATATGTGTGTGTATCTATATTTCTGTATCTATATCTATCTAGAGTTTATATATGTATATATACATATATATATATATATATGTATATGAAAAATAGGTCCTTTCTGGATAAAAAGGGAAAACTGGGAAGACAAACATTGCTGCTACACTCCCCTGAAAAAACACCCCTACCACACACCCAATACACATGTCACAATGGAGATGACAGATGGTGGAGGCCCATCTCCAGAAACAAACTCCAAAACCTGAAGCATCCCCCATCTCTAATTCTCTTGGGGTCTTGGTCATTTGCAAAGAACATCCTTCACTATATCATTTGAATATGTAACTGTCTTATGTGTCAGCACGTTTTTTCCTTTCTTAGCATAGATGCTGATATCTCACAAAATCACTCATTTAGAGAAGCGTGTTATCACTAAATATAGAAAGGAAAAGGAGAAAAGAACTTGATCAATTCTCTCTCATTTGAAGAAAAATCCTAGGAACCTAGAAAATAGCATTAGTTCACAGGCTGTCAAATATGCAAAGATATCTAATAATAACCTCTTCCACAGACTCAATGTTTTCCATTTTTTCTACTGATCCTTATTTGGTTCTATCTTCAGCTCTCTCACTGCTCGGTTCTTCTCCAGGCTAAACATCTTTATGTGTGACATAGTTTTGATTCCCTTCCTTTCAAGGGAATCTGAAACAGCACGATAATAGCCATTCTTACAAACACCAATCCAGAAGTTTTATTTCTCTCTGATTTAATCTGTTGCCTATAGATAGCCTTTGAGTCAGAAAAAAAGTTGTTTCAGTCCTGGGGCTTTATATATAACCGTGATTTTTAAAATTTTTCACTCACTGTGCAGTCTGAGAGACTCAGGAGACTATCACATGAGTTTACAAGTATAAGTTTCATACAATATGGAGCATCCAAGATTCAGGACATACTTATGTGTCCTGGCATACTTTTTTGAGAAACACTTGCTTGCAGGTTTATTTTATCTGTCCTTTCTGCTATTCCCCATTGAGCAAATTAATATTTTTAGAAAGCAAAAGATATTTCTTAATACATGTTTTCCTAATACATAATAATAATAATACATAAAATCCTTAATACATAATAGTCCAGTACAACAGCAATTCCCATATTAGCTCTGTACTAAAATTGCATGTGTGTATGATTGTGTATGCTTTCCTAAATTTTAAATTCATTACCTCCCAGGAAGTAGGTAGAATGTTTCATCTTCCTTCTTTTGTAGTCATAGCTTAGCACTGAGTTGCTCTTATTTCTAAAGGCTTTCAAAGATATTTTTCTCTACAGTGTTATTATTATTGTATGCATTGCTCTTCTAGTTCTGCTTACTTCAGTATGCATCATTTTGTAGAAGTCTTCCCAGTTTCCTTTGAAATTGAGCATTTTGTCATTTTTTATGGCACAAACAAAGCATGGGAAATCTCTTTTTCCTGGGTAGAAAGGAAAACTCAGAGAAGACAGATGCAGAAACAATGCAACAGGGGAAGCTATGTCGACCACTATTTAGATACAGCAGTTCCCCATGCAGAAAATACTAGAGATAGAATTGACCACAGAGAAAGTCTAATTCCAAAAAGCCTTTTCCTCTAAATGACCTATATATTGCTTCTTGCCATTCAAGAAATTTTCCATTTAGATTAGAAATTACAAATACATGTAGGAAGCTCTGTCATAGTTATAGGCTATCCTGTCCTGTGTAGGAGTCTATCCTAGGTAGGCCTCAAGGAACAATAAAGGAGAAGTTACTAGGGATTAATTCCTAGAGAATTATCGGTACACAAAAATTTAGGTAAATCCTCAATACAAATATGTAAATGAACCTATAATCCTATTTTAACATGGGAATGGACAAAAATTAATATGCATTATCAGAATATGGTAATTCATCCTGAATTAATTAACTTAAATCATTTTAGTTTTCTGTTGGGATTCTATGTACTTATGTCAGTATTAAAAATTTCCTTTATAAAGAAAATTTATTTATTCAGATTAAGATCCTACAATATTATATCTCCAAATTTATATTATTATGTTAGCAAATTTTTTTCCACATCATCACTAACATTTATAAAGAACTTTAAGCTATATGAAGTACTTCCTAGGCATTGTTTCTGCAACTCTCCTCTCATGTATCTGCCTTCTCTGAGTTTTCATGATCAATTCTCCCTGGTTCTCTTCCTATCTGTCTGACTCTTCTTTCTGATCTTTTTTTGCTTCATTTTTGATTTCATCATATGTATCACATCTTCGATATTTGGGTGGACTCCACAGCTTTGTTCTGAATCTTCTCCCTCTATTCCCCCTGTAACCTGATCAACTCTCTTGCCTTTAATTATCATCTCCAGGTAAATGATTCACAGATTTATACGTTGAGGTCCCTTTGCTGTGTGCCGTTTCAAAATGGATGTCCTATAGATACCTCAAAATGAACATGTCAGAACGTTATTCATTTTCTTTTCCCCAGAACTTTCTAGTCTAGTGAACTTTCTTATTTTTATCGAGGGTACCATATTTGCCTAGTCTTCTCAGTTCTTAATTTTTTGGTATTCTTAACTCCTCACTCTTTCATAAACCATATATCCAATCAGATGCCAAATCTTATAGTTCTACTCATGCAAAATCTCTTCAATCTAATATTCCTCTGTTCTTATAGTCACCACTTTTGTCTAGAATTTTTTGTCTAGATTTACTTGAACTATTATATGGCCTTGAACTATTAATCTCTCCATCTCAAAACTCTCCCTTCTTCAACATATCCTCCCTTCAATTATCTTAAGCCATTTTTCTTAAGTGTGGATTTGACCTTGTCATTTTCCTATCCAATAAACTTTATTCTGTCCTTATTATCTCCAAGATCAATTATAAATCCTCTTTTTATCTCTGAGAGTCCTCAACAACTTGGCCTCAACCTGTATTTCCAGCCTCATTAAAGATTATTTCTCTTTCTCCACATTATGGTCTAGCCACTTCTTTTTTCTATTTCTTGAAAACACATTCCATCTGTGTTCTCTGCTTTTCCTGTGGCCGTTTTACATGCTTGGGATGCACTCTCTCCTCAACTGAATTCCATAGAATCCCTCCCTTACTGCTCTTAAGATATAGCTTAAAAACCACCTTTAACAGGAAGCCTTTTCTGATTCTCCCACCTGTAAATGCAAATGTCTTTCCTGTCTAACAACCTTATATTAAACTACACTCATATTTGTTCTGTAGGTATTTATATATGTACATGTCTGCCATGTAAAACTTCTCCAATTGAATATTAACTCCTTGAGAGGCAGGAACGATTTAATTTTTAAATTTTTGTATCCCCATATTTAGAAACAGCTAGAGGTTCATTGGATCAAGCACTAGGCCTATGGTCAAGAAAACCTGTTTTCAATAAGGTCTCAGGTACTTGTTAGCTATGTGACCCTCAACAAGTCACTTTATCTTTGTCTCAGTTTTCTTGATTAAATAATGAAGATAGCAATTCCTCTACCTATTGAGAAGATCAATATTTTCAAAATGCTTAGAATAGTGCCTGGAATACAGTAGGCATTAAACAAATTCTTGCTTCATTGTTTTCCATGTCTTAGTACAAAGTCATTATCTCAATTTCAGAAATTTTAACTTTCAGTTTCAGCCAAATATCCATAACTTCCTCAAGTGAGAAAAAATTTTTACTATTTTTTCTGTTTCTCATGTTTTGTTATTAAATTGTTTCATTTCTTTTAAAATTGAACTCATTCTGTAAGGCAAGAGCAATTTAGTTTAGTTTACACTGTAACATCACATCTGATATTTTATATAAATTTATATTGTTCTATTCAAAGTTGAATAAAAATTTTTTCTAATTTTTAAAACTCATTAGCCCACTAGAATTTAAAGGTTAGTTTCATTCACAATAAGACAAAACTCTGAATAGATCAATTTACTTTTAACCCAAACATAAGAATATGGAATAGCAAGACTTTGTAGGGATCTTCACAACAATAGATAGATTGGTGATAGACAAATGATAGATAGAACATTTATCAAGCAGCATTAACTATGTGTTAAGGCTTGAAGCCTTTCTATAGATTCTATATACTCTATACAAAATTGCCACAAGATTTTCAATTTACATTCTGGATTTTTAAAATACTTAAGGATCATCTGTTCCAACTCTGTCATTTTATAGAAGGTAAAACAATATCCAAGATATTAAGTGATTTGCCCAATGTCATGACATTTAGCAACAAGACTGGAACTTGAATTCAGGTTTCCTGAATGCTACTTGAATATTGTTATTTTTTGTTTTTGTTTTTTTCTCACTGTATCTTGCTTCATTATGATTTTGCTTCTAGTCACATACCAAAATAACTTACCTTTTCCCCAGGAATTCCAGGGGCTCCATATTCTCCTTTGCTACCAATTGTGCCCTAAAATTGAGAAATTTTAAAGCTTTGTAAATATTTTTGCCAAAGACAATATGGTACTTAGCAGATCAATTATTTCTTACTTTAAACTTATTTGAACTTGATTCAAACTGATTCTTGTCCAGTCCTTAAATATATGATAAGAGATTCCAATGTCAATAATTTTATATTGATATTTTGTTGTCTTCTAGCTTTTTGGAAGAGATGGGGGATAGAACAAACATTCATCTTCCCAATTCCAGCTCCGATCATAAAAACAGGTCTTAGAAGAACTATGTGAGTATAAATTAGAGAAATAGAGGGGAAAAGGTCTAAAAAAGACATTTCTAGAAAATTATAACAACAATAGAACCCAATCTCCCAAAACTTCAAGTTCTAAAACCATGAAAATGAACTACTCTTTTACAAAAACCAATGAACTCTCTAACTATGAAATGGGAGAGGATAACATTACAGGTCTTACAGAACTGAGAAAGTAATTTCGTTGCTAAGTAATTTGATTGCCAACTACAATTGCTAAGCAAATGAAATGAATAGATTAAGAAAAATTATAATAACCAAGTCAGATGGAAGAAAAAAATATAATTATTATTTCAAATCATATCAGGGTAAATTCTGGTCTGACAGAAAAGGCATTCCTAGAATGGTCATGGCAAGAGACCACTGAAGTAGAACATCAATTACAATTCTGTGTTCAAATTCAAGTATTCAAATTTCTTCAGGGAGAGGTTATTAAGATTAATGAATAATTATGCAGATCACATTAATGGAGTGATATAGAATGGATGGGAAGACTAAGACAAACAAACAACAAATGTGTCTCAAAGATAGTGAATTTAGTTTAAATATTTTTTGACAAATTCATTCACAAAGGGCAATAGAAAGATAACACTTAGGTCATAGGTATACTATATAAAATATCAGCGAATGACAAGTGGTATAGAAGACATCAAATACATGAGATTAGAAAATGAATTGGGAAAAGTAAGGCATGATAGTATTGCAGTGGTATTCATGAGATATGGAAAGATTTTTGTTTTGTAAACAAAGACTTCAGACACACTATAGATTCTGTTTAGAAGGATTTATGGGAGGACATCAATCAGAGTCACACCAGATAAGAGGACAGGGATGAGTTTTGAAGTTTACCAATGGATGGGTTTCCCACATCCTTGACATCACAGATACATCATAATATCGTTCACAACAGGAAATTTAAAATGATGAAGTTCTAATAGAATAAGAAAAAATTTTAAATGAGAAAAATAGTGTGATGGTTGTTTTTTAAATCAACACCATAGCATGTAGCCACAAAAAACAGGCAGGATTTGAGCAGAAAACTCATTTACTTCTGGAGCTAGTTTTGAAAAATTTTTACCTTATACCTCTTGGCAGACTTCCTAGGTTAAACAATGTTTAGAAGGAGCTAAAATTTCTCAGTTTCTCAAAAAATAAGCTAGGAGAAGGCAAAAACTTTTTTCTCTTACTACTCTGGTTTATGTTTTTTTCATAATTATAAAAAATTATAAAATTAAATTGAAATAATGCTTAAATAGAAACAATCAGCTGTTTATGTAGATGGCAACTTACACAAGAATTGTCAGGACAGAAGGTCTTCAGGCATTATGTAGCAAGTGGGGGGAAAAAAGAAAGGGAAATTTATATCATTGTGAAAGAGACCTGAACATTTATTATCAAATTCCACATTACTCCAAATTAACAGGTCCCCAAAACATCACTTGCCACCTAAAAGTAATAATCCAAATCTTATAGAAGCACAAGTGAAAAAAATACCTCACACATTCTGGGTGATCACTAATTAACCACAATTATTATTACTGTCCTTTAAATTCATTTAATAATAATAATAATCTGTGTCATCATTTTAAAGTTTATAAATATATTACACACATCTCTAAGGTGAGCCTCACAACAACCCAATAAGATAAGCATTTTAGATATTATACTCATTTACAGATGAAAGATTAACTGCAATTGGCTCATTGGAAAGGTTAACTGACTTTTTCATTATCACACATAGCTAATAAGTGAAGATTGAGCTAATCTTTCTGATTCCAAATCCAGTTCTGTATTCTCTATGTCACACAGCCTCCTCACTATTTTATATGTTGATACTCATTCTCTAGAAAAGACTATCTCCAAGACATGAACTATTCAGCTGCAACAATGATCTTTTCCATGAAAAGGCCTATAAATTATAATTTAATAGCTGCACTATTTAGTAAGACTCAAAAATTTCATTGAGTAAAAAATCTCATTGATGGTAGATTCTTTACTTTTAATAACATTCAATCAATAGGATTTATTTAGTTTCTTCTATTCACTAAGCTTTGCACTAAATCCTGGAGATATAAAGACTAGGAAATAGTGCCTGCTCTGCAGGAGCTCATATTCCATTACGAGAGACAACTTTAATATTTTTGCTACTCACCTCACAGTATAGTTGTGAGGCATGTACTTTTTAAACTTATAAAAATATTGGTCATATTTGTGAGTTAATTTTGTTTATTCTTATAGATATATAATACACTGTGAGGTAAGTAGTAAAAATATTTTCCTATTTTACATGCAAGACAAAATATTAAATGTAGTCACATGCCATGCCAATGGAACATAATTAGTGCTAGAGCTGGAACTAGAACACTGTCCTTTAGGCTCCAGGTCTAGTGCTCCTTCCACTACTATACATGGATCCTAAATTAGGTTACTTTAATTTTGACAGCCTTGCATCAAACCATTTGTAGAATGGAAATCGTTGTAACAGTATTTCTTGGAGTATTATTTTTGGGACCTGATCTGTGATTTTATTGCTACAAGGAACTCTTAGCGAGGGAAATCTTTCAACCATTAAAGGTCTAATAGTTAGTGAACAAACATTTAAGTTTGAATTATGTGCCAAACATTGTGGTAGGTTCTTAGGATACCAAAAGAAAAGTAAAACATTGCCTGCCCTCAAGGAACTTACATTCAATTGAGGGAGAGACAATATGTACATATTTAAGTACATAGAAGATGATTGGGGGAGAGATGGAATGGGTATAAGAGCTTGGCTTATTAGGAAAAGTATCTACTCAGTGATTTATCATCTTAAGTGTTACATGGAGCACTGCGGTTGAATGACTTGCTACGGATAACATAGTATATAATAGACCTGGGTTTTCTTGACTTGGTCTTAAATCCTGTCATATGTGTCTGGCACACAAATGGTACTTAATAAATAGTTGCGAATTAATTGATTTATTATCACCAATCTTGAAAAATTTAAGTAACAGTTATATAGGCAAACAAAAAATATCCTTTCCTATACTAATAATCTACAAGAAAAATCTAAAAACAAAATGATTCCCTAAGTATCACTATACTTTGTGTAATCACATTCAGTTAACTGTTTAGAGTGTCTGGAAACAAATTAATTTTTTTAATATTCACATTGCATAATCATTATTGGGGTACCTGTTGTAACACTAAAATCTATGATAATATGATACATAAAAGATGCTATTTCTTCTAGCATACATTAAAGTTAGAAGAAAACAGAAAAAAAAAGAAAAGAAAAATAACTGACAACAGAAAACCTTTATAATAAAAGCCTAAGGATCTCAGCTTGCCTTGAGGTCAAAAATGTTAGTTCATACCACAAACATTCTGAAGTCATTTTTACTTGCCACAATGTCTAATTAGCTTCATAAAATGTTAATGGTAGGTAACTCTCCTTTTTTCCATTTCATGATTATATCTTTTTAAAACCTGATTTTATGCTAAGCAACTACTATAATGAATGAACATGATTGGTCCTGGAAAACAGATGAAAAATTTCACTTCCTTCTTTTCCTTGTAGAGGTGGTAGATTATGTGTATAGAGCATCATCACATCTGGTTTCAGACATCAATTTTGATTAATTTTATGGAAAGGTTTTTTCTCTTTTCTTTTAATAATATTTGTTATAAGGGATATTTCCTTGAGTAGAACATGAGAAGAGAACATAACTGGAAATTAAGGCAAAATTAAAAAAAATATTAATATGCATATTACTAAAAAGCTTATTGATATTGCAGTTGATGAATAATCTAAAACCAATTTTATCCTAGTCTGTTTTCATACTTTCCTGACTTTAAGTATACTTCTGTTGTTGTATACTTAGCAAAATGAAAATGTAAATATTAATACAAGTAAAATAACATTTGTAAAATATCTGTGAAAGCAAATGTCATGCAAGACGAACTCAAAGGTAAATTATTTTTAAATGTCTGTTGTTGAGCATTGTATGTATCATCTTCTCCTTGATTAGTATTTTTCAATGTGTTCCATTCTGTGACACATTTCATGACATTGGGGGGAACCACAAAAACTGGTATTGATTAGTAAGGAGGGGAATTTTTGAAAAATTCTTGAGGGTAAGGAGTTTCACTTATATTTGTCTCTCCAATGCCTTGCATAGCGTCTGTCACATAACAGACATTTGGACAAAATGTAAACCTGGGAAGATCTTTGAAAAAGATGTTGCAATGGGGTGTATGTATGTGAATACATGCTTTTCTTAATTAATTAATATTTAGCACCAAATTTAAGCCCTCTTAAAAATGATGGTCCCAGGGGCAGCTAGGTGGCAAAGTGGATAGAGCACCAGCCCTGAAGTCAGGAAGACCTGAGTTCAAATCTGGTCTCAGACACTTAACGTTCCTTAGCTGTGTGACCCTGGGCAAGTCACTTAACCCCAATTGCCTAAGCAAAAAAAAAAAATAAAAAAAAATAAAAATCATGGTCCCAGATATTCATTTTTTTAATTTAAAAAAGTTTGATGTTGTGGGAAGAGCTAAAGTTTTATTTCAAATTCTACTTTCATTGTTTTTCTATGACTATAGGCAAGTTATTTAATAGCTCTTGGCCTCTGTTTTCTCATTTGTAAAATGGACCACTTCACTGAATTGCTTTAAGAAGCCAGTGTAATGAGATAAACCATGTGAAATTGCTTTTTGAACCACAAGGCACTATTCAAATGAAAAGTCTATCATTATAGCCACTTAAATTATATCAACATTAGTATTATATTTTGCCACACAGGTACCCTCATGATGTGATTTGAGGGATACCAGTTAATGCCCCACTCATTCAAAGACTTGTTATATTGCTTGACTTTCCAATGTTATTCATTCCTTAAGATTAGGGCACTGAGGCTAGAAACTGGAAACTGAATGGATGCCCATCAATTGGAGAGTGGCTGAATAAATTATGGTATATGAATGTTATGGAATATTATTGCTCTGTAAGAAACTACCAGCAGGACGATTTCAGAGAGGCCTGGAGAGACTTGCATGAACTGATGCTGTGTAAAACGAGCAGAACCAGGAGATCATTATTCACGGCAACAACAATACTATATGAGGATCAATTTTAATGGACATGACTCTCTTCAACAATGAAATGCTTCAAACGAGTTCCAATTGTTTGGTGAAGAAAGCCATATACATCCAGAGAGAGGGATGTGAAATGTGGACCACAACATAACATTTTCATGTTCTCTCTTGAGGTTTGTTTACATTGTATTTCCTTTATCGGATTATTCTTTCTTGTAATGTGATTTCTCCTGCACACAAAAAAAATGATGTGTGGCAATAACTATACATATATTCGATTTCTTAAGTATTCTAACATAATTATCATGTAGTGGATATCCTGCCATCTAGGGGAGGGGTACGGAGTAGGGGGGAAAAATTTGTAACAGAAAGCTATGTAAGGGTTAATGTTTAGGAATTACCCATACATATGTTTTGCAAATAAAAAGTATTAATAAAAAAAATAAAAAAGATTAGGGCACTGAAAGAGCACGCTAAAATGCAACTCTATTACTTGAGAGGTATAATATACTACGTGTTGCTTAGTCACTGCCATAGCACAAATTAGTTTATCTTTATTAGTCCTTAGACAGCAGAGCATTGAAAGAATTAAATTTCAGATGAGTAGGTTTTACTGGAATGATGAATAGAGGAACAGAGAGAAAGTCTAGAGTAGGTTTTTCTAACCATGAACATATTCCAGGGATCTATGGATTATTTTTTAAAAAATATTATAACTATTTAAATATATATTTAATATAATTGACTTTCTTTGTAATCCTATGTATTTTAACTTATACATTTCAAAATATTATTCTGAAAAGAAGTCCACAGGCTTTTTCAGAATGTTGTGCTTCAAACGAATTCCTGGCCTAGAGCATGATACCTTGGCAGAGTCCGTTATGAGATTGGACTCTGGGAAAACAGAATCAGACTTAATGCAGTTGGGCATTGAGGAAGAGTGTAACAAAATTAGGCAGATGCAGAGATCAACAGTGACAGAGAAACAAAGGGGAACAACAGGAGGAAGAAGAAGAAAAGTAGGAAGAAGAGCAGTAGTAGGAAGAAGAGGAGGGGAAGAGGAAGAGAAGGAAGAAAAGTAAGATGAGAAAGAAGAGAAAAAGAGAAGGAGAAGCAGAAGAAAAGAAAAAGAAAGATAGGAGGAGTAATAAGCGTAATTCACAATTTTGCCTCAAGTTCTTTAAAGCTGGAAGCCCTGATGTTTACCAGTTTCTCTAAGAGTTCAACATGGCAATTAAAATCTATTGCTTCAAGCCTCCTGGGTTCTTGAAGATTTCAGCTGTTAATATTTTCATGTTGTTCATTAAATGCATGTTTTGCATTTGCCCCACATCTTCAATATGTACCAAGCTAGGAAAGGCCAGAACAGAATTGCACAGAAACATATGTACATTTTTTATTCATACTAAACATTCTCTCTTACAGATATTAGATTGGTTATCTTACCTGTTCCCCTTTGTCTCCCTTAGGACCAGGCAAACCAGCAGCTCCAGGCAATCCTGCTTCTCCCTGCATAAAAATAAATTTCCAAGTTACTTCCCCAAAAGTTAACATATTGATATGAAATTCTCTTGCTCATAAATATTCGGCTGACAATGATGCAGGAAAGCAGCATAGCTTCTGGCCATCATTAAATTCTTTCTAAGGCATTTGTCTACTTTCCTACAGTCAACTCTTAATAGCTACCTAATATATGGATGATCTATTTTTTTGCTCCTCCTTTCAGGCTCTTAGCCATTTCTCAGCTTCTTTTTACCAAAAGAAATGGGAAAAGAGAGGAGGTGAATTTCGAATTGGTCTTGTAAACTATGATGAGGGAAGAAGATGAAACTAATGCAGACACTAAAGTTTTTGGTTTTCATGAGTATTTCATTGAACTGTGCTATCTTTGCCACTTAGGATAGACAACCAATGGTTGCCAATATTTGCTGGTTGAGATTGTATACAATAATGAAAATCTTTGCTGCAGTATAGTGAATATCATTTTTTAACTTGCAGCATATAGCCAATTATGAAAAAAAGCACATTGATGGTGCAAATTTCTTCCACTATATTTTGCCAGCAAAAAACATACTTCCCAATCACTAACACCTACTGAATAAAAAATAAATGTACTCTACATTGTCCCTGACTTAGCAAATTAAAGATCCATAGCAGAGATTCTTAATTTGAAATCTGTGAACTTGTATTTTTAATAATTCAATAATTATATTTCAATATAATTGTTTTCTTTTATAATCAAATGCATATAATTTTACATATTTAAAAACATTATTTGAGAATAGGTCCAAAGGCTTCACCAGATTGCTCACAATCAACCCATGAAAATGAAACAGAAGGAGAAGGAAAATAAATGGTGATAAACATTCTCTCTTTGGCCCTGGACCAAAGAGAAGATGACAGTATTATATTAGAAGGGGTAATAACCTTGAAAGAGGATAGAAATGAAACAAGAAGGAAAAGGGGGGAATTAGGATAGGGGGAATTCCAGAGTAAAGGAATAGGAGAAAGCCTTGGGAAAAGGAACCTTGAAACATAGATAAATAAATCTTTTTTTTTTTTTTCTTTTTGCTGAGGCAATTGGGGTTAAGTGACTTGCCCAGGGTCACACAGCCAGGAAGTGTCTGAGACCAGATTTGAACTCAGGTCTTCCTGACTTCAGGGCTGGTGCTCTAACCACTGGGCCACCTAGCTGCCCCTAAATCATTTTTTAAAAAAGGAAAACAAGTATTCTATTTTATAGAGGAAAGATATGGAATTCCTAGGTTCAAATCCCAGCTCTGTCATTTGGTTTGTCTTTGACCATGGACAATTATAAAACTGTGTCTCAATTTCTCATCTGTACATAAGGTACCCTCTGGTTCTAAATAGCTGATCCTCCTTGCTATTGTTTTTCATGCTATTGCAGTTTTGATTTTGTTTCTTGTCTTTATTTGTTTAAACTAGTATTGGTAATTGAATTTGAAATGAAGAAAAGGAAGCTGGGTCCTTCTCTCCATTAAGAGAAAGAGTAATAGTAGAGCTAGTAGCTAGGAGACCTAATCTCCATCACAGCCAATGATGAAGAGTAAGTAATTATGTGACCTTAGGAAACATGTTTATCTCCCCTATTTCTTTGATTCATCATCTATAAAATGAAGGATATCTTTTCAATTTTAAAATTCTACTCTTTCCCACTTTAAACCAAATGCAATGGTTTCTCAGATGCACAGGGCAAAAGGGCTCCTATAATTCTGAGCAATGATCCCAGAAATAGTCAACGGAAAGTCCAACAAGCAAATTGAGTAGCTTGGGACATTAGTTCCAATCTTCAATATGTTCAGGCTTGTCCTGGGTACCTGAAACTACATTTGAGGGGACTGATTCACCCTATCCTATGTCTTTTCCACATGCCCTGGGCTGAAGCTCTCCTACCTTGTTAGGAATGCACTGGCATCGTTCAGCAAGTTCCGGCTTTGCTAGCAGATGTGCAGAAATTTTACTGGCATGAGCAGTTGCCATCAATGAAGCCGCAGTTCCAAAGCTGTCCTGCTGTGGGCACTAAAATACAAATTGAGGGCATCATGAATAGAATCAATTCCTAGTAATCTAGACAACATTGTTCCCTCTTTCCCTCATATATATATATATATGGTTGCCTGGATTGTTGAAAGGCAGTTCCACTGATCCTTTACTAATAGAAAGTTGCCACCAATGATAGAGAAACATAACATTTGCTCTTGCATAAAGATTATTACTGGAGCACTGTACAATAGAAATAGATCCCCTGTGATAAAATTATACTATACTGAAAAGCCACTAAAATAATGGCTTTAGTAAAGAATTCTTCAAATATTGTATACACATGTCTGAGTGCTACAATTCTACAAAATATTTATCATTATATTGTTATATTGAAATAACAATATTAAATTTCTTAGCTAGATAAAACTAGTATCTAAATACATCATTTGTTAAAGGAAATCAGCACACAAAAAGCATCATCTGAGCTTTTTGATACTGGCTTCTTGAGCAAAGAAGACCGGAAGGTATGGACAATAGAAAATAGCCATAGTTTTTTTTAATTGAACTAAGATCAAATTTATTTTGTCAAAATGTGTTTTTAATGTAGTTCAGTGACTTTAACAGATGCTAAAAAACATATATTGCCAAAGAAAAGTGGGAAGTTTTTTTCTTTTTTTTTTAATTACCTAGTGACTCAGAGACAATTTAGGGAATGTCTATAGAACAATTCAGATAGAACACATACACACATGCACACACACACACACACACACACACACACACACATACTTCCCTCTTTTCCAAAAACTTCTTTAGAAAGATTTCTAAATAAACCTGAACTTACGGGGTAAAATGGTCTGTCCAAAGATTTAATTGAATTTGCCCAAAAATATAATTAGTGAACTTTCTGTTTTCATAATGGAAAGCACTAAAATACCTACATTGAAAAACTGCTGATGTGAAACAATACCTAGCATTATTTCCAATAGTTATGATGTTATGAAGTTTGAATCTCTATTTGGCAACTATTTTTAGATCAAATAATAATAAAATATTGCTTAAAAATATGGTTACTATCTACATGTGCAAAAAATATTTATAATAGCCCTCGTGTTGGCAAAATAGTGAAAATTGAGGGTCTCCAACAATTGGGGAATGGCTGAACAAGGTACAGTATTCGAATGTAATGGAATACTATTGTACAATAAGAAATGATAAACAGGCAGATTTCAGAAAAATCTAGGAAGATTTATATGAACATAAGCAAAGTGAAATGAGAAGAACCAGGAAAACATTGTATATTATACCAGCAACATTGTGTGATGATCAACTGTGAATGATTCAGCTCTTTAGATAATACAATGATCTAAGAAAAATTCAAAAGACTCAAGAAGAAAAATATTATCCACATTCAGATAAAGAATTGATGGGCTATCAATGGAGACTGAAATACTTTTTTCATTTACTTTATTATTTTTGGTGAGTTTTTCTTTTTGATGTGTTTCTTCTTTTACAATTGTGACCAACATGGAAATGTTTTACATGATAGTTTTACATGATATTTTACATGTATAACCTATATAAACTTGCCTATCATTTTAGGAAGAAGGGAGGAGGAGGAAGAAAAATTTGGAACTCAAAATTTTGTAAGAAGGAAGCCTGAAAATTGCCTTGACATATTATTTGGGGAAAAATAAAATAATGTTTAAAAAAAGAGAAATATCCCTACTTTCAGAGGTCCAATTCTTATGCCCATGAATTTTCTTCCTCATGCTTCTTTTGGGAAATTATTCCAGAATTCATCTCCTTTCTTCCCCTCTTCTCTATAGCTTCAGTATTTCTTTCTAAGGAACTTTTTTGATTTTTTTTTCAAATAAATTCCGTTATTAAATTTATTATTTATTTATTTATTTTTATTAATTTTTTATTTATTAAATTTATTAAATACCTACTGTATGCCAGTTTCTATCTTAGATGCTGAAGTCTTTGTGCTCAAGGCATTTATGTTCTTCTAGCCCTTCCAGCTACAGTCCCTTATTATACAAGTCCCTCTTTGCAGGGGACCTTCCTGAAAAAATTGCCTACTCAAGCTGCTTTTACTTCTTCACTACCCATTCTCTCTTTGGAATCAAGCTTCTGATCATATCTATCTGCTCTCTCTGAGATCACCAACTCTGATGGACTATTTTCTTTTCTTCAATTTTTATCCTTGCTGAGCTTTCTGCAGCATTTAACACTAGTGACTTTCTCCTATTGGATAATCTCTTCTTAAACTTCAGATACCCCTACTTTACTTATCTTTCTAACAACTCCTCTGTCTCCAATGGATTCTCCCTAAGATAAATACTGCTGTATCATGATTCTGCATTTCCCCCAGCATCCACTGCAGCTCTCTCACCAAATCAGGTACTTAATAAATGATCAAAGACTTAGATTTAGGGTGGAAAAGAAGCAAGAGGAAATTGAGTCAAATCCCTTATTTACAAAAGAGAAAATTCAGGCACAGAGGTTTATGATTTATCCACAGTCACACAGCTTGAAGTATCTAAGATACTTTGAATTTGAATCCAGGTTATTCTGACTAGAAGTACATTACAATATATAGCTTCAACAATGATTGCTGGATTGGAAAAAATTAGAAAGTGCTAAATTTAAAAATTAAAGTACATCTTTCCAACGATGAGATGACTGATGCCAGTTCCAATGATCTTCTGATGAAGTGAGCCATCTACACCTAAAAGAGAGGACTGTGGGAACTGAGTGTGGATCACAACATAACATTCTCCCTCTTTTTCTTGTTTGCTTGCATTTTGTTTTCTTATTCATTTACTTTCTTTTTTATCAGATTTTTCTTGTGCAGCAAGAGAATTGTATAAATACGTTTGTACATATTGGATTTAACATATATTTTAACATGTTTAACATATATTGGATTGCTTGCTATCTAGGGGAGGGTGTGGGGGGAAGGAAAAGAAAATCTGAAACACAAGGCTATGCAAGGGTCAACATTGTCAAATTATCCATGCATATGTTTTGAAAATAAAAATCTTTAAAAATTTAAAAAATAATAATAAAAAAATTAAAATCAAAGTACATTTTAACTGTGCAATGTAATTAACAAAACAATGAACTTTTCTCTATTTCACAACCAGGCACATTATAATCTATGTTACAATTATATTTTTTAGGTCACTGTTTCTCACTCAGTGATTTATGGCCCACTTCTAGTTTCTCCTTTTGCTCTGGATGACTGAAAAGCCTACTAGGCATGTAGCTAAATTGTAGGGTTGAAATAAAATCTAAAACAAAATCTTTAGTCACCTTTATTCACTCTAAACATGTCTAAAACATTTAAGCAAGAAAAAAGAAGAAAAGAAAGTACAAAAAAGAGAGGTAAGTGAATTTAATCTTGAGCAATGAATGTTTACACTAAAAGCATTATGCTATGACCACTACAATTAAATATACCAACTTCAGTACTTTCTAGTTTGAAAAGGAATAAGGACATGTGTATTTTCTCCATTTAGTTTTGGCTATTATCTGGACTTGATATGTTCAGAAGCTAGACCTACAAGAATTTAAATGGTAAAGCAAAGAGCAAATAACAATAGAACATCCATGAAAGTAAAGGAAATAATCATTTATTAAGCACCTACTGTTTCAGATACAACAATAAATGATTTTATAAACATCATCTATTTTATTCATACAACAATCCTAAAAGGAAGATGCCATTTTATCCTCATTTTACAATTGAAGAAACTGAGCCAGACAGTTATTAACTTGCCAGAATCACACAGCTTGCAAGTGTCTGAGGCCAAATTTGAACTCAGACCCTCCTAACTCCTAATCTAGCACTCTTTTCACACCACTATATTGAAGTACTGAGGTCTGAACTAAATATGGAGATAACAAACAGATAGTGAACTTGCCTGGAATCTACTACTTAGAGCTAGTGTTTAATTATATTAATTAGGTATGAATTGTCTTAGTTTGGAGATGAGAAGGGAAAGCCAGGGTAGTTTGGAATCATCACAAAAAGGGAACTTAAATGAAACATAGAAAAGGAATATGGTAACATGGAAAAAACCATGAACTGGGAGCCAAAGAATCTGAATTTGAATCCAGGCTTTATTACTTACTATTTATATGACCAATGATTGAACTTATCTAGGATTCAGGTCCCTCAATAGTAAAACGAGTAAAAAATTAGTTAAAAAAGATAAAAAATTAGTTAAAATGATAAAAAAATTAGATAAAAAGATAAAAAAAGATTTAAAAAATTAGGATCTATGATCCTAAGTGAATCCAAACTGGAAAGGAAGAGATGATTTTGAATTGAAAGTCCAAGAAGAGAAGAAGCAGGGGGAGGAGAGAAAGGAAAAGAGATGGTCTACCTCAAGGAATGGGGTGAAGGAGGCTGTGCAGAGTCAGAAAGTCAAGCCAAGTCAAAGATTTATCAAAGGATCTTTATTCACTTTAACAAGATGAAACAGGACTCTTTTGGGTGGCTTTAATCTTGAGCAAATTTGTTTTTTCTCTGATTTAGGCTCCCGGGTATACTCTTTAATTGGCTAACAGCTGGAACCAACTGATAGCTTTGGCAAAAACAAATGTATTGGCATTTATTTATTTGAGAGGAGGGTAAGGCGGAAGAAACATTTAAAAACAGTTGATGGTTACATAAGAATTTGTAATACTTATCATAATTCAGTTCAACAAATATCAATAAGTGTCTAGTGCATCCAAAGCACATAATTAGGGCGAGGCTTGACAAGTAAATTCTCTCATGGAATTTATAGTCTAGTCAGTACTAAGTAAATAAGCCAATACGGTATTTTTTTTAATGTATTAAGAACCCAGGAGAGTAGGACTATTTTTGTTCACCCACAATAATTATTAATTTTCTCCTCTCTCAATTTTTGCCTTTGTCGTTGCTACTATAAGGAAAAGGTGTCAATAAAAGGGTCTGACCAAAATATGATTGTGGAAAGGTATAAGTAAGAATCAAGATACAAGACTGAATTTCATATTAGTAAAAATTCTTAGTATAATTTGATGAGGTTAGTTTATTAGCCTTTAAACTTATTATTGGCTTTTCTCGCTTATTTTCAACAGATTAATTTCTTTTTGCTTTGTATATTTGTTCTTCATTCCCCCATAAAGATTCTTTTTATTAAGTGCTTTTCTTATCAAAAATTTTTTAAACTTTCTTTTTCTTTATTCTTTCCAAAAAATCTGATTTTAATTTCTCATAATTCTCACTGAATCAGTAAATGTGCAACAACAACATAACTCCACTGCCTCTTAGCTTGGAAATCTAATTTAAATAGCAGAATATGTGCAGGTTAAACTGAAATCAGTATAAAATCATAGTACTGAAACGCTGTTGTAATGTAAAATTACAAATTATAAAGTTTTAAATAGGTACATAAAGCTACACTTTCAAAGATACTCTTAATTTTCAGAGTTAAAAATATTTTAGTAGAATGTAATTTCAGAAGTTTAACAGAAGCAATCAGTAAGTGTGAGCTGTTGATGTATTCAAAAATCATTCATTAATTTATTTTATTTACAAATAAAACATTCATTTTTTAAATAAATTTTTATTAAGTACTTTCTTTCTAACACTCTATACTGGGTGCTAGCGAGGACCCTGATATGAATAAATCATAGTCTTTGCTTATGAAAAATATAATACATTATCTTCCAATCAATGTACTGTTATTTGTAAACAATTTATAAAATATTCCTTAAATGACCAATGATTCCTGTACACCCCAAAAGAAAATTGTGAGCAGGAGAATATCTCTATGCTTTTAGATCTTATATAATACCTATATTGCTAAATGCTCTCAAACTATTTCAAAAACCTATCAAGAATCTAAACCATGTCTAGTAAAATATGAATTTTTCTCCCAGGTCTCAGCACATTTTAGATTGATGTGGGCATTTTAAATTCTATCCCACTCTACTAAAATGTTAACCTCAATTACATCTCTTTTAAACATAGCTCTATTACTCTCCCTCTTTCTGTTAGTGCTGGTCAGGAACTTAAACTTATTTGAAAGCCTTTTAGAAAACTACTTTTCAACCAGAAAAGCTCTGCCAGTTTTTAAGAGCTCTGCCACCAAAATCCATACAATATTAACTTTTTAAAAATCCTCTGAAGAATTAACACTTTCTATACTTAAAAGTGTGGCTCCAAGAAGTCAAGGTGTTTCAAACCTATAAGCTGGCAAACAAAGTTATCTTCCTCTCTATTTATAGAAGGATATTTGGCTGTCTTTCATCTCACTTGGAGTGAGATCTATAAATTGAATTTAGGATGCCCTCTCCAAAAGCATGCTTTATACATATCTATCTAGATATAAATGTAGATACATGTACTGTATCTATATATATATATCAGTATGTATATATGAATATATATATATGAAAAAATAAGTTAATAGGAATAGAAAAATACATTGAACAGGTGATACATTTATTCAATTGACCAAGCTGAATACAGGAGCAAAAGTTTATTCTGAATTAATGTTACTGCTGAAACTTTTACATGGATTTTTTGAGGGGAGAAATGCATTTTTATCCTTCATTTTTCATCTGTTTCTTCTCTTCTGTTTTAGTATTAATCCTTTACAAATACTTTTATGGGACACATTTTTCAGTTGAGCAAAATTTAGGCAAACAATCAAGAATATTTATTGAATGCAATTGAATGCCAGGCACTGAGGTGGGGACGGAGAAGGGTAAAGCATAACTCAAAAACTCAGGAGTTTACAATTCAGTCAAAAAAAAAAAAGACATTTCCATCCAGCAGATGATAATAACTAAAAGAATAGCTCAGATAGCGGATGCCAGATGAATCCAGGGAAGGAAGATTCCTAAATATTAAGATGGTAAGGAAAGCTTCGATGAAGTTAAGAAACTCAATCTTCACTTTAAGGACAGAATAAACTGCATTGATATAAAGATAGTGATTGGTCTGTGTTAAGGGTGGGGGAGGGTAAAGAGGAGTGATGACGGAAGAAGAATTCAAGAAATTTTGCAGAAGAAAAGATCAGTAGAACCTAGTGACTGGATGTGACAAATAAGGTAGAGAATTGAGTCAAGATAATTATGGACAGCTGAGAAAATGGGAACTGGTGACTCCAATTAACGTTTATGAATTCAATAATCACTTCCACACAGATGATGTCCAAATATACATATCCAGTACCACAACTCCAAGCCCATATCTACCTTTTGCCTACTGAACAACTCCAAATATATATGTCCTGCTCAGTACCTAAAATTCAGTATGTCTAAAAGTATAGCTATAAGTTTCCCCATAAATTCACTCCTCTATTAAACTTTCTTCTGTTTGGGGCACTACCATCATTTTAAATTTTGTTGTTCAATTGTTTCAATCTTGATTCAGTCTTCATTTCCAGTATTTGGGGTTTTCTTAGCAAATATATTGGAGCGGTTTGCCATATTCTTCTCCAGCTCATTTCACAGAGGAGAAAACTGAAGCATACAGGGTTCACTGATTTGTCCAGGGTAACACAGCTAATAAATGTCTGAGGTCATATTTGAATTCAGGATAATGAGTCTTCCTGAATTCAGACATGGAACTATTCACTGTGTCAACTAGCTGCCTTCCTTCCAATTACACAGGTTCAAAAAACCTTAGTACATCCTTATCTTTTTCCAGAATTTTCTTAAAATCCTCAGTAAGAGAAAATCCATTAAGCTCATACTATGTTCAAAGCCCAAATACAAAAGTTAAGACAAATTTCTTCTCTGAAAGATCTCTAATAGGGACAATGATATACAGAAAGTACCAGTGGCGTCAAAATGAAAAGCTCGATGGTGCTTAGGGTGCAGCAACAAAACAAATGGCAATGCTGCTTCTTTAATATTATTCCACTGAATAAATAATAATAATGTTTGATATTGCACCATTTGATAGTATCAAGGACTTTGGTGACAAGAACTTTCTTTTAAAAAAAATCCTGGTAATGTCTTTCTGTGTTCACTCAACTGAAACAAATGAAAAAGTCACTAACAAAGAATAAAGAAATTGGAAGGGATTTTGGATTTAGATATAGTGAGTCTGAGACAACAACTAATAAAAATACCGAGTAGACAGCCATTGCACCTATGATTATCACTTGAGACAGAGAAGTTTAGGGTGACGGAAATACCACTTAGGAAAAATCGAGCATTTCTGCTTTGTTAATAAGTTGATCTATCCCTTTTGATTTTCAAACACCTTTTTACAGACATTATTTTTCCATTTTATAAATAAGGAAACTGAGGCTCAGAAAAGTTAAAGGGCTTGCTTAAGGTCAGGGAGCTCATGCTAGACATGGGATTTGAGCCTTCTTAGCCACAGGTTTATAAATCCATCTATTACTCCATTTTTTTTCATTCCTGGTATGTTTTCAGATGACATACCTTCTTTCACCATTCAGTTTGTTAATAACCTACTCTGGAAAGCTTTTTTCATGATTTCCTTTCCCTAACTGATTGTCTTAGCTCCCTCCTCTAATACTCCTATATCAAGCTGTTCTTTCTTCCCCTTTGCCTTTTTATGGAGACCACCCTTTTATTTCCTATCTTGTATTCTATTTATCTGTGCTCTCGTAGTTCCCAGGAAGATATACCTCCTCGAAAGTAGTGATTTTCATTTTTGCCCAGGGATGTCTCGTCCTTTCGGGGGTGGAGCCATGGTGTCGGAGATCAAACAGGAGTCTCTGTAACCTCCTCTAACCTTCCCTCAAACCAACAACTTATGAAGCCTCTAGACTGATTTTGAAGCAAAAAAAAATCCACAATATCTGGAGGACAACACGATTCTAGAAGAAGATACTCTGGAAGAACCTCAAAACAGGTCTGTTTTAATTGGGCAGGGGGGTGGTCTGCTGAATGCAGACTGCAGCGCAGGGAGACTGGGGCAGGGAGTTGGAGCAGGGAGCTGGAACAGGAATCGGAACAGGAGTGGGAGCGTTGTGCTTTTCACACACCTGGGAGTCTTCTGTGGGCCTCTTGGACCAATCTGTCCTGATTGTGGGCAGGTGGTTTGGAGGGTCTGCCTTTTGTGGGGGGTAGATTGTGAACCACTGAACCCCTGATGAGCATGGGACCTAGCTGCCATTACACAGCACCCTAGGGTGATCAATCAATCAGCAGGACTGATCAGCACCAGAAATAATTCAATCAGTGGAGCTGCCCAGTACCTGAAATAATTCAATCAGCAAAACTGCCCCAGGGTGAACTAAAGCAGAACTGCCCAGCACCTGACATAATTCAATCAGCAGAACTGCCCAGTTCCTGAAATAACTCAATCAGCAGAACTGCCCCAGGGCAAATTAAAGCAGCTGTCCCACCTTTGCCCTAAACAGACCTCACACCTTTAAAACAAAATGTATAAAAAACCAAAAAGAGCTCTCACCATAGACAACTTTTATGGAGAGAGGGAAGAACAGACCTCAAATCCTGAGGCCCCTAAAGGTAAAACAACTCCAGAAAAAGCCCCAAAGAGAGACATAAACTGGTCTCCATGTCACAGGGCTTTCTTTGAAGATTGCATAAAAAATCTTAAAAGAGAGTTAGAAGAAACATGGGGAGACGAAATGAAATCACTGCAAAATAAAATAGAAAAAATGGAAAAAGAATGCAATGAACAAAAAAATGTAATTGGTCAATTGCAAAAGGAACTAAAAACAGTAACTGAAGAAAATAAGACATTAAAAATTAGAATCGAACAACTGGAAATGAATGACTCATCAAGACTTCAAAAATCAGTCAAACAAAAACAAAAAAATGAAAAGATAGAGAAAAACATGAAATATCTCCTAGGAAAAACAACTGACCTGGAAAATAGATCTAGGAGAGAAAATCTAAGGATTATAGGGCTTCCTGAAAGCCATGATGAAAAAAAGAACCTAGACACTATCTTCCAGGAAATCATAAAAGAAAACTGCCCTGATATTTTAGACCCAGAAGGCAAAATACTCCTTGAAACAATCCACCGATCACCTCCTGAAAGAAACCCAAAAATTAAGTCCCCCAGAAATATTGTGGCTAAATTCCAGAACCATCATACCAAGGAAAAGATATTACGAGAAGTCAGAAAGAAACAATTTAAATATCGGGGAGCCACGATTAGGATCACACAGGACCTAGCAGCTTCTACTTTGAAGGATTGAAGGGCCTGGAATCAGGTATTCCAAAGGGCAAAGGAACTTGGATTACAGCCAAGAATAAGTTACCCAGCTAGAATGAGCATTATCTTCCAAGGAAGAAGATGGTCATTCAATGATATAGGAGAATTTCATCTATTTCTACTGAAAAGACCAGAACTGAACAAAAAATTTGATCTACAAACACAGAACACAAGAGAAACATAAAAAGGTAACAAGGAAAAAAAAAACTCTTGAGAACTATATTTATGTTATAGATACTTATAGAATGAGGGTTGATTTTATGAAACTATTATGACATTATGATTATGATATGATTACTATGATTTAATGATTATTATGATATGATTATTGTGATTTTATGATTATTATGATATGATAAACTGAAAAAGAAATTAGAGGTAGAAAAGGGATAACACTGGAAGAAGAGGAAAAGGAGGTAAAATAAGGTAAATTACATCACATGTAGAGGCAAAGAAAACCTATAATGATTGAGGGGAAAAAAGGGAGGGGAATGAGAATTTGGTTAATCTCCATCTCATCAGATTTGGCTCTGAGGGAATAATAGACGTACTTATAAGGAAACAGGAGGGAAAGGGCGAAAAAAGGGGTAGGTGGGGCTCTAAAGGGGAAGGATTGTTTGAGGGAGGTGGTTATCAAAAGCAAAATAGTAGGAAGGAGGGAAAGGGGATAAGAAAGAGAAAAGCATAAGTTAGGGTAAATAAGATGGCAGGAAATACAGAATTATTTGTTTTAACTGTGAATGTGAATGGAATGAACTTTCCCTGAAAGCAGAAGCAGATAGCAGACTGGATTAAAAACCAGAATCCAACAATATGTTGTATACAAGAAACACATCTAAAACATAGAGATACATACAGGGTGAAGGCAAAAGGCTGGAGCAGAATCTATTATGCTTCAGGTGAACAAAAAAAAGCAGGGGTAGCAATCCTGATCTCAGACCAAGTAAAAGCAAAGATAGACTTCATTAAAAGAGACAAAGAAGGAAATTATATCTTCCTAAAGGGTACCATAGACAATGAAGCAATATCAATACTAAACATATATGCACCAAGTGGTATAGCATGGAAATTCCTAGAGGAAAAGTTCAGAGAGATGCAAGAAGAAATAGACAGCAAAACTATAACAGTGGGGGATCTCAACCTCCCTCTCTAAGAACTTGATAAATCAAACCACAAAATAAATAAGAAAGAAGTTAAGGAGGTAAACAAAATGTTAGAAAAGTTAGGTATGATAGATCTTTGGAGGAAATTAAATGGAGACAGAAAGGAGTTTACTTTTTTCTCTGCAGTCCATGGAACTTATACAAAAATTGACCATGTGTTAGGACACAAAAACCTCAAAATCAAATGCAGGAAGGCAGAAATAATAAATGTATTCTTTTCAGATCATGATGGAATAAAAATCACATGCAATATAAGGCCAGGAGAAAATAGACCAAAAACCAATTGGAAACTAAATAATTTTATCCTAAAGAATGAATGGGTGAAACAGCAAATTACAAACACAATTACTAATTTCATCCAAGAGAATGACAATAATGAGACAACATACCAAAATTTGTGGGATACAGCCAAAGCGTTACTAAGGGGAAATTTTATATCTCTAGATGCTTATTTGCATAAAATAGAGAAAGAGAAAATCAATGAATTGGGCTTGCAACTAAAAAAGCTAGAGAAAGAACAAATTAAAAATCCCCGATCAAATACCAAACTTGAAATCCTAACAATAAAAGGAGAGATTAGTAAAATTGAAAGTGAAAAAACTATTGAATTAATAAATAAAACTAAAAGTTGGTTTTATGAAAAAACCAACAAAATAGATAAACCTCTAGTTAATTTAATTAGAAAGAGGAAAGAGGAAAATCAAATTTTTATTCTCAAAAATGAAAAGGGAGAACTTTCCACAATGAAGAGGGAATTAGAGCAATAATCAGGAGTTACTTTGCCCAACTTTATGCCAATAAATTTGATAACCTAAGTGAAATGGAGGAATATCTACAAAAATATAGATTCCTCAGATTAACAGAAGAGGAAAAAATTACTTAAATAGTCCCATTTTAGAAAAAGAAATAGAACAAGTCATTAATCAACTTCCTAAGAAAAAGTCCCCAGGACCAGATGGATTTACATGTGAATTCTACCAAACATTTAAAAAACAGTTAACTCCAATATTATATAAACTATTTGAAAAAATAGGGAATGAAGGACTCCTACCAAACTCCTTTTATGATACAGACATGGTACTGATACCTAAACCAGGTAAAACAAAAACAGAGAAAGAAAATTATAGACCAATCTCCTTAATGAAAATTGATGCAAAAATCTTAAATAAAATATTAGCAAAGAGATTACAGAAAATCATTCCCAGAATAATACACCATGACCAAGTAGGATTTATACCAGGAATTCAGGGATGGTTCAATATTAGGAAAACTATTAACATAATTGACTATATTAATAACCAAATTAACAAAAAACATATGATAATCTCAATAGATGCAGAAAAAGCATTTGATAAAATCCAACATCCATTCCTATTAAAAACATTAGAGAGTATAGGAATTAAAGGACTTTTCCTTAAAATAGTCGGTAGCATCTATTTAAAACCATCAGCTCGCATCATATGTAATGGTGATAAACTGGAACCATTCCCAATAAGATCAGGGGTGAAACAAGGTTGCCCACTATCACCATTACTGTTCAATATTGTATTAGAAATGCTAGCCTTGGCAATAAGACAAGAAAAAGAGATTAAAGGAATTAGAGTAGGTCATGAGGAAACCAAATTATCACTCTTTGCAAATGATATGATGGTCTACTTAGAGAACCCTAGAGAATCAACTAAAAAAACTATTAGAATTAATCCACAACTTTAGCAAAGTTGCAAGATACAAAATAAATCCACATAAATCAACAGCATTTTTATACATCACCAACAAAATGCAACAGCAAGAGATACAAAGAGAAATTCCATTCAAAATAACTATCAATAGTATAAAATATTTGGGAATATATCTGCCAAGGGAAAGTCAGGATCTATATGAGCAAAACTACAAAACATTCTCCACACAAATAAAGTCAGATCTAAACAATTGGAAAAACATCAAGTGCTCTTGGATAGGTCGAGCGAATATAATAAAGATGGCAATACTACCTAAACTAATCTATTTATTTAGTGCTATACCAATCAACCTCCCAAGAGATTATTTAACTGACCTAGAAAAAATAACAACAAAATTCATCTGGAAAAAAAAAGGTCAAGAATTTCAAGGGAATTAATGAAAAAAATGCAAATGAAGGTGGCCTAGCTGTACCAGATCTAAAACTTTATTATAAAGCAGTGGTCACCAAAACCATTTGGTACTGGATAAGAAATAGAGTAGTGGATCAGTGGAATAGGTTAGGTTCACAGGACAAAATACTCAATGACAATAGTAATCTAGTATTTGATAAACTCAAAGACCCCAGTTTTTGGGATAAAAACTCACTATTTGACAAAAACTACTGGGATAATTGGAGACTAGTATAAAAGAAATTAGGCATTGACCCTCACCTAACACCATATACTAAGATAAGTTCAAAATGGATTCATGATCTAGGCATAAAGAATGATATTATAAACAAATTAGAACAATGTAGGATGGTTTACCTCTCAGACCTGTGGAGGGGGAAGGAATTTGAGACCAAAGAAGAACTAGAGATCATCATTAATCACAAAATAGATAAGTTTGACTATATCAAGTTAAAAAGTTTCTATACAAACAAAACAAATGCAGACAAGATTAGGAGGGAAGCATCAAATTGGGAAATCATCTTTACATGTAATGGTTCTGATAAAGGCCTCATTTCTAAAATATATAGAGAATTGTCTCATCTATATAAGAATTCAAGCCACTCTTCAATAGATAAGTGGTCAAGGGATATGAACAGACAATTTTCAGATGATGAAATTAAAACCATCTCTAGTCATATGAAAAGTTGTTCCAAATCACTATTGATCAGAGAAATGCAAATTAAGACAACTCTGAGATACCACTACACACCTGTCAGATTGGCTAAAATGACAGGAAATGATAATGACAAATGTTGGAGGGGATGTGGGAAAACTGGGATACTGATACATTGTTGGTGGAACTGTGAACGGATCCAACCATTCTGGAGAGCAATTTGGAACTATGCTCAAAAAGTTATCAAACTGTGCATACCATTTGATTCAGCAGTGTTTCTACTGGGCTTATATCCCAAAGAGATTTTAAAGGAGGGAAAGGGAGCCACATGTGCGAAAATGTTTGTGGCAGCCCTTTTTGTAGTGGCAAGAAACTGGAAATTGAAAAGATGCCCATCAATTGGAGAATGGCTGAATAAATTATGGTATATGAATGTTATGGAATATTATTGTTCTGTAAGAAACGACCAACAGGAGGATTTCAGAGAGGCCTGGAGAGACTTGCATGAACTGATGCTGAGTGAAATCAGCAGAACCAGGAGAACATTATACACAGCAACAAGACTATACAATGATTAATTTTGATGGACATGGTTCTCCTCAACAATGATGTGATTCAAACCAGTTGTTCAGCGATGAAGATAGTCATATACATCCAGAGAGAGGCCTGTGGGAACTGAGTGTGAACCACAACACAGCATTTTAACACTTTCTGTGAATATTTCCATGCATTTTATTTTCCTTCTTAGGTTGTTTTTTCTTCTTCTCTTTCTAGATCTGATGTTTCTTGTGCAGTAAGATAACTCTACAGATATGTATACATGTATTGTATTTGTGATATAATTTATCCTATTTAGCATGTATTAGATTACCTGTCATCTAGGGGTGGGAGTGGGGGGAAGGAGGGGAAAAGCTTGGGGAAAAAAAGTTTTTGCAAAGGTCAATGTAGAAAAATCACTAATATGTTTTGTAAATAAAAAGCTTTATTAAAAAAATAAATAAATTGGTTCAAAGAATGAAAACTAAAAAAAAAATTGTCCATGAATACTCAGAAGCTAGCACAATATTTCACATGCCTTGCTTGATTTAAAGTCTAATGGCATTATTTAATTGGAGTAAAAAGTACTAGAAAGGTAATCTGACTTGCTCAATGTTACAAAGGTAATGAGTAATAGAACTAGCTTTCGCTAAAGTTCTATTAGATTCAAATTTAGTTTCAAGAAAATGTACTGAAAGTAAAGAAGAATTTTAGCATCATTTATATTGATGAATTTCAATTTGAGGTGATTTTGAACTAAACCTGGGGTACTCAGCTAATTATTTGTTTTTTAGAAATGTGAAACTCAGAAGACATCATGAAATACATATATACATATATATACATATATAACATGTATATATGTATATATATGTATGGCTGGAAAAAAGGTTCCCCACTTGGAGTTAAGAAAACCAAAATGCTGACTCAGGCACTTACTATGTGATCCCCAGCAAGTCATTTGACTCTGTTTGCCACAGTTTCCTCATCTATAAAATGAGGTAGAGAAGGAAATGGCAAATTATTCTAGTATCTGTGCCAAGAAGACCACAAATGGGGTCATGAAGAGTTAGATATGGCTAAAATGACTGAAAATATATAGACGAGAAAGGTAAAAGATGGACTATACAAGAAAATATATAGACAAGAAAGGTAAAATATAGACTATACAACTCAGTTGTCACTTATTTTTCATACAAAAACAACTTACCTTAGCATCTGATATTTCACAGCACATCTCTTGGGCTACAAAGTTTGGGCTACAATAAACTTGAAGGCGATGAAGTTCAATCTATTGAAAAATATAAAATGATCAACAATCATTATTGATTTCTTGCTGTTGTTTTTATTTATAGACACTATATGTATGAGAAGTTAAACACTCCTAGAAATTATTAACATATCCAAAGTGAAATCTTGAAATTAAACCTGATTTCTTGGCTGCTCTTTTGGATTAATTCTAGGATTTAACCATTTTCCAAGTTTTTAGGTATATTTGTCCTCATAGAATAAATCCTGTACTAATATTATGGATTGATAACTATTAATCTTTTCATATCAGAAAAGAAAAAGAATACTTAGTTGAGAAAATGTCAGAGAAATGAATACTGGTCTATCAAAAATGGAGGTGAGGAATCCAAAAAAAAATCAAAACCTATTTTGGAAAATGCCATAATATGCCTTTTACCAACATTCTTACTGGAGAACCATTAGCTCACAAATACAGTTCAAGCTGAACTCAGTAATTAAATGAAATAAGGAATCTGAAAGCCTATATATTGATATGACCTGCATTTTAAATTTATAAATATTAGAATTTTAGTAATACAAAGTTCTTTCATTTGAAACCATTTTTGAGGTTGATTTAATCAACAATATGCATCCCCCAAAATGGTATTGAAATTTGTAGTAATATTTATAAAACCCCTACCTCTAGCTAATGAATTATCTTGTAATTACTATAGTTCATTGTGCATCTTTTATATTTATTTATGTTATCTAATCTTTGTTCTTATTCACCTAATGCTCTTGAGAGGGAAAAAATTTTTTTCTGGGCAATAGCATTTAAAACTTCTTTTATTTTTAATTTTATTTATTTTGAGATATGTCATAGAGCACTATTTTGAGAGCATGTCATAGTGGATAGAAAGTTACTTGACTCTAGTAAGACCCGGATTCACAATTACTGACTGTATGATCCTGGACCATTCATTTAATCTCTGTACTATGAATAACTCTCTAAAACTATTATATTAGTTGCAGCTGATGCTAATCTGAGAGAGAGAGTTATTTCATTTGGGAATTTGCTAATGAAATCACAGATCCAATCCCTATCCTTTTCCTAATTTTATTTTAAATCTCTCTACCCCAAAAGTACCATTGGTTGCACAAGATATTTTTAATAATCAGAACTATACATTTTAAAAATCAAACATAATTGTTTTAAGAGCTGTAAATTCTTGTTGCTGTTGAATAATTTCTGTGATGTCTGACTTTTTGTAATCTCTTTTGGGGTTTTCTTGGCAAAAATACTGGAATGGTTTTCTAGTTCATCTTACAGTTGAAGAAACTGAGGAACATAGAGTTAACTGACTTACCTGGGTCACACAGCTAGTAATTATCTGGGGCTGGATATGAACTCAGGTATTCTTGACTCTAAGTCTAATTTTCTGTCCATGACGCCACCTAGCTACCAAAAACCTATGAATTTCCTCAATAAAATATTTTCACAGGTGACATTGAAAGCATCCAAATTGTGCTTTAGTTCCTTTTTTTTGGGTGGGGGAGTATTTTTTACAATGCTGTCAGTGAGCATTTGCAATCATTAAATCTAGCTTATAAATGTTTACTTTAAAAAAATTCTTCAATCTTCAACTAAGTTTTATATTCCTTCATTTCCATATTGATCAAGACATCAATTATCTCAGTCTTAGAGAAAAGTACAAAAATATCTTCAGATTGTAAGATTTTTTTGTAAGCCTATATGACTCTTCCCAAAGTCATTGATTTAGAGTTAGAAAAGGCCTTAGAGATCATCTGCTTCAAGTCACACAGATACTCAGTAGCAGGATTCAAAGTCAATTTGTCTGCCTATAGTTCCAGAAGCACACTTTATACTGTACCACATACACTACCTCTCCAAATTATACAACTTATGGTAATGTTGCCAGAAGGAGACCAAAAGAATGCTATTAAACCAATAGCTGTTTATTAATACAGTACATAATGGAAAGCAACTGCTATTATGAAGCAGAATGTACAGAGTCTATTGTTCTTAAATAAGAAAGATAATCTGGAATCATTTAAAGCTCATCTTTCCCCAGCCCTTTGTATTTCAAAAAAAGAAAAAACAAGTTTTTTACATAATTATATTATGTATCAGACTTTCACATTTCACCAACATTTAATTATCTACAAAATTACTGTTTTTAGACTGGACTTGATTTCATTTATATCTATTGTTCAGAGATAATTTCTTTGGCCTATAGTATGTGTCAAAATATTATACCTATTCATACAAATATTATGAAGGCCAGTATAGCATAATCAATAGAAGTCCTGGTCTTAGAGTTAGAAAAATTTGCCTATGTTGAAGACCTGAACAAGTCTCTCAGCCTCTTAGGGTTCTCAGCTATGTTATAAGACATATAGATCTATAGATGAATTGCTGATTTTAATCAGCAATATTAGGAGAAAGTTCAAATATTGATAAAATAATGGGTTGAGAGAGAGAAAGAGAGGGAGAGAGAGAGAGAAAAAGAGAGAGAGAGAGAAGTGAGGGGGAAGAGAAGGAAGAGAAGAGAAAAGAGGAAGGGAGAGGAAAGGAGAGGAGAGAAGAGAGGAGAGGAGAAGGAGAAGATAGGAGAGAACAGAAAAGGAAAGGGAAGAAGGGAAGGGAAGGGAAGGGAAAGGAAGAAAGAAAGAAAGAAAGAAAGAAAGAAAGAAAGAAAGAAAGAAAGAAAGAAAGAAAGAAAGAAAGAAAGAAAGAAAGAAAGAAAGAAAGAAAGAAAGAGAGAGAAAGAAAGAAAGAAAGAAAGAAAGAAAGAAAGAAAGAAAGAAAGAAAGAAAGAAAGAAAGAAAGAAAGAAAGAAAGAAGGAAAGAAGGAAGGAAG
>JAJPUD010000860.1:0-87023 GCA_023553655.1 Myrmecobius fasciatus | reverse complement strand
TCACAAATGAGGAAATTTCTTCTACCAATGGAGACTGGCACCTACTCTGCAACCTATAGTCTTAGAGTTGTCTAGGGACCTGAAAAGTTAAGTCACTTGCCCAGGGTCACAAAGCCAATAGATGTCATAGTTAGGGACTAAAACCAAATCTTCCTCATTCTGAGGCCAGATTTCTAGCCTTTATCCTTTCCACATCACAATTTTCCTTATCATGATTCTTATATATAATGGGTTGGCATAAGAAACTAAATAGAAATTTGGGGGGAGTTTTGCAGAACCAGCAAATGACATGGATCCTATGACCAAATATTTCACCTAAATTTTGCAATAAGATTGCAAATACCCTATAAAATAAAAAAGAAAAAAAAATTCAAACTTGTGCTCTGGTACAAAAGGAAAGCCAAAAACTTTTACACAGATTTTCCAGATCACAGGAACACATACCCCTAACTCCTGGTATGTGGAAGGGATAACTATATCCATATATACATTTCTATGTATATGCATATACATCTGTATGTAGGTACATATAATGTGACTATTAATGTGCTTACATAAGGTGGTCTTTTAAAAATTAATATTATGCACAATTGCTTTTGAAAAGAAACATGAAAAAAAAACCCAAAACATTCAAAGAGGATACTTTGCTTTAACATGGAAGCTTCATGCTTTCACTATCCTGGCCACAACATTGCTACTTACGTCTACAGGTTTGCCATCTGAAGCACGAGCAGTAATGACAGTTCTTCCATGAAAGTCAATGGAGTCCTTTTCTTCTGTTTGTCTTCTCTCAATTAAATTACAATCCACATAAAGAGAAAGGATCCTTAACTGTATGCTGAGACCAAGCTTATGCCATTGACGGTCAAATAGAGGGTAAATTTCTCGACTTTTGAAAACATAGTGCAACATTTCTCCTTGATGAAAGGCCATCACTTCCACTGCCCTTTTAGTACCATCAATTATTATTGATACCTGCAAAAATATAAAATGTTTATATATCTTATTCCTTAAAAATATTTTGAAGATGAATAAAAAACAAAACAAATGGAAAATAATATCAAAGAAAACAAAAAAATGAAGGTAACATAAATGTATCTTATTAAATTTAATAAGCCTGGGGAGTGGATATGTACTTAAAAAACTATCTGTAAAAGTCCACTGTTTCTTATGCAGTCATTTTATCCATTATATATTTAAATTTTTATCAATGATTAAACACATTATAAAAAGAATTTTAAAAAAATTTAAGACAGTCACATCAAGATGTGTACAAGCAGTAATTTAAGAACTCAATAAAAGACCAGATTTATGAATCATTTTCTCATTAAGGCAATGGAAAACCACAACACTCTCTTGCATATAATAATTACTTAATAAATGCTTGTTGACTGAATATCAAAAAAGATGAAGAAGTAAGATGTTCAAGTTTAATAAGGTCTAGGTAACTCTAGCTTCAGTTCAGATATTACCAACTTTCAAATATTTCCTTATCTCATTTTCCACAACTACTGTTTCAAGCCTCTTTTGTCTTTGAACTTACCATTAAGCTCAGCCTTAGCAGTAGAGCTGACAACTAGATACATAACTTCCTTCATCCTTCCTTCTTGACAGGAAAAATTGAAGTGTTCTGATGAAAAACCTCCTCAACTCATTCTTAAAACCTTGTCAGAATTCTTGTATTTTCAACAAGGAAAATAACATCATTGGATCATAGATTCAGAAGATGAAATGATCTTCAAGGTGATCTAGTCTGATATCCTCATTTTATAGGTGAAGAAACTGAACCTAAGAAATGCTAAGCAACTTGCCCCAGGGGGGAGGGGGGATTTGTTAACACCTGACAGAGCCACTTGTCCAATTTCAATCATCTCCTGATTAACTCATTTTTTCTATCTAGAAATTAACTAGGTCTCCTTAATGGAAAATAAGCAAGTCTCTCTCAATCTTGAGAGTCCATCTAGCTACCATCCTATATTCTCCACTTTCTCACCCCTCCTTACTTACTACCATATTCACTCTTCAGTCCCTTCCAATGGAACTTCTGTCCCCAACACTTAGGTTAAAGCTATTCTTTCTAAAGTAACAGGCTCCCCATCACTAAATATAACATGTTCTTATATTGATAACTCCTTCAAACATTTTCTCTTCACTTGATTTTAGAGAAAAATAATATTCTCTCAATTTTCTCTTTTTCTATCTCCTTCACTGGCTTTTTCCAATCCCTTATTTTGGACATTTTCTAAAGAATTGGGCCCTTGTTCTTCTTCTTTTCTTTTCCTCAATAGTACTCAGTGCCTTAATGACCTCATTCACTACTGTGACTTTACCTCATCTACATGTATGATTTCCAAATGCATATTTTTAGTTTTGACTTTTCTTTTAAGCTTCAGACATAAATACTCAATTGCTGATAAAATATCTCCACCTAGATTTACCAGTGGCACCTCAGACTCAATGTGCCAAAACAAAACTTACCTTTTTCCCTAAATACATTTCTTTCTGACTTAACCATTTCTGTCACTATTCATCTCTTCCTCTTAACTCAGTTACATTCAGCCAGAAAGTAAGTTCTATCAATTCCATCAGATAGATAGTGGAGTTTCATAGTATCATACACAATTCCCTTTTTCTGTCTTAAATTAAGGAAATACTCATGTTTGTTGATTTTTGTCAAATTCATAATAACAAAAGAACTTAAGAAGAATCCTAACTCTCAGCCATTGTACTAGCCATTTCATTCAGTTTTATTTTTCTTAAGGTTATGGGAAGATTTTTGGGAATAGAATTGTATATATATATCAGCACAACCTTAACTTTTCCTCCAAGAGAAAACAATAGTACAAACTCATATCTTCTTACCTGTGGTACATTACGATGATCTAACAATTGCCACAAAAACCATCGTTCCCTTTTGGTGCTTCGCCGCACCCGGAATATGGCTGCTATGGAGTATTCTTCTGGAAGTCCTTTGGGAAATATCTTCCTATGAAGAAAAAAACAAAATCCAAGTTCTCTTTCAATCAATTAAAAACAACATAAAAACACTTTTTTTTAAAAAAAGCTAATAAGGGGGCAGCTAGGTGGCACAGTGGATAGAGCACCAGCCCTGAAGTCAGGAGGACCTGAGTTCAAATCTGGTCTCAGACACGTAACAGCTGTGTGACCCTGGGCAAGTCACTTAACCCCAATTGCCTCAGCAATAAAAAAAATAAAAAAAGCTAATAAAGTGACATACAGTCATTATATTGGAGGAGAAAGAACTTCTGGGCCACGACTATTTTATTACTTATATAACTCAGTATTAAGTGAGATAGTTTATGAAAAGTGTTTTACAAGCCATTAAGGGCCATATAAATGTTAGCTATTATTAGAACTCATGTAATGACAAAATGGATGCTGCAGAATATCTTTATTCACATTGTTTTTGCTTTCTAATTTACAGATATTTTACTGCTGAAACTGAAATGGAGGATGGGGGAAAATATGTAGTAACATCTACTAGAGAAGTTCTAGCAATTAATGAAGTTGGTCTAAATTTTAAAAGGGACTAGTAATTATGGAAGTGTCAAGGATTATATTGTCTGTAACTCAAAGCTGTGGACTTATCACATTGAATTTCTCTGATTTTAAAGTGATTTAAACCTCTAGTTTAAAATATCACAATCAATTTAGTTTAATATATCCCAAAATATCACTGGAGGTAGCTTTAATTTTTTGACTTATTTTTACACCTATAGAAAAGGAAATAAGCATTCTTTCTACATGATAGCAAACACTAACATGAGATAATATAGGTATCTATGTCTGTATCTTAATTCTCTAATAAGCAATAAGTTTTATGAGGATAGAGGTCATGTGTTATCTAAATTTTATCTTTCCTCCAGCACCTTGCATAGGGAAACATAAAGCAGAAGCTTAATAAATGTTTGATGAATGAATTTATGAATATTATATTCTGTGCCAGGCCCAGCTCAGGCTATTCCTATGATTCAGGTTCAAGATTAGAATATAATGAGGCAGTAGCAGACCATGGAAAACAACAAAAATAACTTTAATGAGAATAATTAAAATGAATACAATTCTTGAACTTAAAAAGGATACTTAAATGAAAGTTTACTATTCTACCACTTTAGTATTCTAATAAAATTATGAATTTCTTGAGGGGAAGGGACTTTTTCCTCTTGCAGTATCTCCAACATTTTTTAGAAAGTCTGGAATATAGTTTTATTGTTATTGTTGTTGTTCAGTCATTCATTCATATACAACTCTTTGAAAACCATCCTGTTCATGGGATTTTCTTAGCAAAGATACTAGAGTGATGTTGTTTTCTTCTCCAGTAGATTAAGGCAAATAGAGTCACATAGGTAGTAAGTGTCTGAGGATAGATTTAAATTTAGGCTTTCCTAACTCTAAGCTCATTGTTCTAAACTCATTGGCATATAGTAGGCACCTAATTAATATTTACTGATTATTGACTGACCCCCATGCCTACCTTCCATATTCTAGGACAATCAGCAATGCTATTTCAGAAAAGTATCCCTGCAAGGAAATGTTCACTAAATCTTCTGAGATCTCAAAGATCCTTGGGACTTTTATTTTTCAGGCAGCATGGAAACCAAACTGTCTCTCTTAAAGGAATTAAGGAATTGCTGCTTCTTTCTTCAGATCTAATACTTAGCCCTGGATAATCAATGAACAAAGAAACCTACTATTAAATTCCTCTTGTGATTATAAAATTTACCTTCAAAGATGCTTTTGCTAGATTTTTTGAAAGTTTTATCCATAAAAACCTTGGTATTATGGAAATGATCCATTTGCACAAAGATGTTTATAGCTACATATTTGTTTTAGAAAAGAAACTGGAAATCAAATAACTGTCTATCTGTAAAGGGCATGGATTAACAAATTAATAAAATAGAATATGGTAAAGCTGAGAGTAATGATGAAAATTAAGGCTTCAGAGAAACTTAGGATGATTTTATGAACAGATGCAGAAAGAATAAGCAGAACCACAAGAACAATTTATATAATAATGACAATAATATAAAAGAAAGTCCAAAAAACCCAGTCACAAATCATGACTTCAAAAAACTGATAATGAAATATCCCTCCAATCTCTTGCTAAAGAGATAACATACTATAGGTACCCAATAAGATATACATTTTGAGATTTGGCCAACATGTTGATGCATTTTGTTAGACTATTTGTGACAAGGGAGGGCTTTGGGCGGGGGAATGAAAGGAGATATGCATTAGTGAATAGTGAGAAATACATAAAAAGAAAGGACTATCAATAAAGCATTATTTAAAATAGAAAAAAACAAACAAAAATATACAAGTGACAAATGACAATTTTATTACTACCTTGTTAAATTTAACATATAGTTAAAAAAATAAAATGTGCATATAGAACCTCATGTTTTCATATATAATCCTGTGGAGTTCTTTGCTTTTTTGTGTACCAAAATCTGTTTCTCTTAAGTTTATAATTATTTCAAAAATATATATGAAATAATAAAATAAATAAAAAACATACTTTTAATCTTTGGGGCATAACTGCATTTACAACCTTGCAAATACTAACATATAAATGTTTTAAAATACTCACAAATAAATGTTTTAGTATTATTTCTCTGTGTCATGCAATAGTTTCCAATATAAAGGCAGCCAACTGACTCACACGTTGGTCAAATACCAGAGATATATGATGACAACACTATGTCTGAGCTATTCCAGCTTGAATATCCTTGAAAGGGGTGTGGTTTCCTCTAAGATATTCTATCCATTGCTTATTCAGTGGTACTTTCAATTGAAAATAAATATTTCTGCTATTACTTGCTGAATCATTCATTTAAAATATAGATTTTCTGGTGCAATCATGGAAATAGGATGGGGGAGTCTCATCTGATTCATAAGTGAAAATAATAATAATCTATAAGATCTTTAAAGAATGTTTTTAATAAATGATGATATTACATGCATACTTTAAATTACATATAACAAAAAAAATAGAAAAAATAGCTATCTTTAGCAAAGGAGTTAGGGAAGAGGATGAGGTACATATCATTCTTCTTGTCCGGTCTACTACTGGAATTATAATGAGAATGCTTTCAATGAATCTCCAGAAGATCAATTTACATTCTAATACAACCAAGATGATGCAATGAAAAGAGCATGAGATTTTGAATCAGGAAGTCTTGAGTTCAAATGTGGTGTCAGGATCTTAATAGATGTATGTCCCTGGGCAAGACAAAATCTCTCTCAGCTTCAGTTTTCTCAGCTATAAAACTGTAAGGACCAAATGACATAACATATAAAACACTTTACAAGTTTTAATTTGTTTGTATTGTTCAATCTTTTCCAATCATGTCCAACTCTTTGTGACCCTATTTAGAATGCTCTTGGCAAAGGTATTGGAATAGTTTGCCATTTCTTTCTTCAGGTCATTTTAAAGATAAAGAAACTAAGCCAAACTAGGTTGTGACTTTTCTGGGGTTAATCAGCTAATAAGTAACTGAGGCTGAATTTGAAATCAACATGAGTCTTTCTGATTCCAGACTCAGCACTCATATTTATCTAGCTTAGCCTTAAAAGTGCTATACACTGGCTATTGTTATTATTGAAATACAAAATCCAGTCATTTCATCTAACTGTGCAATATTCTATATTACACTAAATATACAAGAATAATTGTTGTTATCCTTGATTCACTCTTTCACACTTTCCCTCTATATTGCTGACAAATTCTGTCATTTCCACCTTCACAGCACTTTTCGTATATGATCATTTCTCTACTTTGACATTGCTACTATCCTTATCTGCAGGACTTTATCACCTCTCTCCTGGACTATAGCAATAATCTACTTATTGTTTTTCCTGCCTCAAATTTCAGTCCACTCCAATCAAATCTCTGCTCATATATCCATCCGACCTCATTTTCCTCACCTCCTTATTCAATAAACTTCAGTGGCTCCAAAATGCTTCCAGGATTCAAATGCCTCTATAGTTTTTAAAATCCTTCATGAACTGGTCCTTACTTGCCTTTCTAATCTATTTCTGTCTTACTCTTCCCAAGTACTATGGTATCCAATGACACTGATGTTTTTGCTGTTTTTCACATGCATACCATCTCCCAGCTCAATGACCATCTTTTACTCTTATCACTTGCCTTCCTCATCATCTCTGTCTCTTAGTTTCCCTGTGTTACTTTGAATTTCAGCTAAAGTTCCACTTTCTGTAAGGATCCTTTCCTAGTTCTCCTTATGCTCTACAATTATCTCTATTTTATTCTATATATTATTTGTAAATAATTTCTTGAATATTATTTCTATCATTAAACTCTGAACTTCTTGAGAGCAGGAACTGATTTTTGCTTTCTTTGTATTCCCAATACTTAGCATAGACCCTGGCACATAGTAGGCACTTAACAAATGCTGGTTGACTTGGTTTGCATGCAGAAAGTGTTTCATTCATTATATTTATATCTCTAGTGATTTATACAATATCTGTAACTTAGTGGGTACTTAATAAATATTTGTTGATTGTCTTGTCCCAGGATCATTTTATATGAAGAATAATGAGATGATGATGAAGATAACACCCTAAGAAGATGATACCCTAAAGCAGTTTATACAAAGAATGAATACTTCCTCACCAAACAGATGAAAGATTGATAATTACTCTTAGAACATATGATAAAACAAGACAAAACTTGGAGAAATACTTTTGGATCAAATAAATATCACTTTTCTGAGAAGAAATAAAGAATAAAAATAGGGACATGTTACTGGATTTGTCTATTGCTATTGAAAGTGGCTTATCTCTGAAAGTAGCTTCTGAAATAGCAAATATCCAAATGTTTAATAAATAATTATTGATTGGTTGATGGAATCAAAGGTCTCTCATCAAAGGTCCTTCCATGGGAGATATCCACATGAAATGAGTCAACAATATGTCAACAAAGAAACATTGAACAAATATATGAGTCATCCAGATTTGTTTGTGAAAATGAAGGGATATAATGGCAATTCAGGATGAAGTCACTGCTACCAGAAATTATAGGAAGGTTATGTTTTAGCAGTACCCATTTAGTGGTCAATGTAGATTATGCAAGAAAATGGTAGAAATTATGCAGTACATCACTAGGCTGTAAAGATGTAGTATCTACCAAAACCAGCAATACATGACCCAATGGCTAGCATTATATATTAGAAGCTACTATTTTTTATAGACTGAAAGATGACAAATTCCTTTGTTGCAAATGTAAACCTCAAAATATCCTGGATAGTCCAAACAATAAACTATGCTGAAATCATACCATTATCATGGACCAACTTTTGTCCAAAATCCCCTAGATAAAACATTGATCTATAAGAAATGTATTTTTAATAGATATCACCATGCCAGATACCTGTGATGTCAAATAAATATGGAACAAAAAGCTTTACATTGTATCAGGAGGGAATCATTGGAAAAAAGATAGGTTATAACATAGAAAAGAGAAAATATGTAGTCAGTGAATTTAATCTTAAGAAAGAAAAGACTATTGCTGAGGTTGTTTTTGCTTTTGTTTTTGTTTTCCAAATTCAATATCAGCTGTAGATTTTAGGAAATGCATGTTGCAAACATAAGATCAATCTAGTCATTTTTGACAGATAATTAGAGAAAAATTCCTTCCTGGTCAAAATTTACATAAAGTCATCAGAATCAAAAGGAGAAAAAAAGACTAACATGTTGGGATCACTTACATTTCATGAAGAAACCAGAAGAGAAGAAATAGAATTTAATCAAAGTTTAAAACATTTCTTTAGTAATAAAGCTATTCTCTGAAATTTGCTACAATTCTCCCTTGCCCCTCAACTCCTGAGGTCTCTCTTACTGACCACAGATTCTGAAAATCTCAGCATTAGAGACACATCTATTTTTTTCAAAAACATTGTGTTTATAAAAGGCCCTTTTTAAATTGCAAATACTTCCTGCAAGGAGTAAAACATTAGGGATTAGTTTATCACATAACTAGTAGTTATCTTGCAAAGCAGAAATTAGGGCCTTAAGGAAGTAGGGACAGATAAACCTATAAGTTTTGATAGAGAGAAGAGGGTGAAAAGCTAGGCTGAGTGGCTAGAAGAAGCCTAAGTTAGACCCTGCAGTATAAAGATCCTGAGCCCTCAGAAGCAGCCTGTGACCACTATTAGGGAGGAAACCATAAGTAAAGTGCTAAACAATCAAGTTGAATGATAACACAAAAATTTTTTGACTATTCTATGACATAGACTAAGGTGGGTAAGATTTAATAGAGGAAACATTTTCTGTATAAAAGTATAAAGCATTAGATTAAATTTGCTAATTTTTTCTATAGCTTAATAATGGAGAAAAATAATATGATGCAAATAGAGGAAGCACGATGTTACTTGTGTGACTTTGGGCAAGACATAATCTCTCTAGCTCTCAGTTTTCTCATCTATGAAATGAAGGAAGATGAGCTAGATAATCCCTAAGGCTCCATCAGTTTCTAAATCCTGTTTCCAATAATGATGACAAAGTCTCTTTTGAGCACTTAGTATGGTGATTATTATGATCTTTCCTCAGCCCCAAAAATGTCAATGTCTTACCAAGAAGAAGATCATTACAATTCCTTCCTTTAATGTTTACTTATATAATCAGGCCAAAAAGTGCTTAATGCACCATACTGTATTAATAGATATACTGAATGAATGATCTATAAAATGGATAATATAGATGGCGATAAGGACTGGATTTCTGATTTCAATAGTATATGGTAGTTTTAGGAGAGGAAGCTTCTTTCACCAATGCAAATAGAAATACTCATTTTACACCTGGGAATATTGCTTGGAGTGCTAACAAGTTAAGTGACTTGTCCAGTCACAAAGCCAACATGTGTGATGTCCTCCTGACTTTAAAGCCAGATTTAATTTCCTATTCCATGCTGCCTGTATAGCTAAATGGAAACCACTTTATTTTAAATTTGTATAGAAAAGTTTTGTACCTCCAAGGAAACTACTCATCACTTACCAGCTTCTTCTGCTCTTTAGGGATTTAATAGAAACTGAAAATAATTACAACAATTTATAATAATTTAGAATTAGTTCAGGAAATACTGTGAAAATTATGATCACACAGAGAACACAGCAACTTGAGGGTTTTAAATATGTAAATCATTTTTAATGTAAATAAAAATATTCATATTTGCCTTTTAATTATAAACATTCTTTGATAGTTGATGGATTTCTGATTTCAGTGATGGAATTGAACAAAGACTAGGCCCAAAACTGAAAAAAAGTGGACTTTTAAGAAGTTTCTACTTCAAACACAGGCCCAACTATTTTCAATAACAATTTTCTTCTGGGATGCTACTGGGAGTCATGGTACACTAACAGGTGAAAAAACATAGGCTTTCAGAATTCAATGGTCTCCTAGCAAGTGCCAGAGGTAGGATTGTTCCTGTACCCAATACAACTGCTTTCTCAAGCAAGAACTATGCTGTACAATATGGCTACAGTCACAAGTTTTAAATATCTTTTAAATTTTGGTCTATTCCTATGATTTCATATACATAGAATCAGGTAAGGAAACTGATTCAGATCAGCAAAATGTTTTATGACTTCTAGTTTAGAAATTTATCCTGATCACTGAGAAGTTGTGATTTAGCCAGGTTCACACAGCTAGTATGTGTCACATATAGTAATCAAATCATATTTCATGACTGAGGTCAATTAAAAGTATTTGCTATTTTTTCAGTGTCCGTAGGAAATCAAAACAAACACAAACAACCTGACTAGATACCAACTTGCTACCATGTTAAAAATTTCAATTTATCATAGATACAAAACATCCTTAAAATCTCTTCTGAGTTAATTATTTTCATGGCATAAAGATCAATGTAAGTCTATGCTCATAAGCCTCTCTGAAGAATAAAGTCAGTGTCTGGTAGCCTGAGCACAAAAGGCTTAACGGAATGAAGGTGAAGTGTTAGGTCTCTTAGGACCAGGTGAATGCCAACTGCACAAATAACGGGCATTCCCTGCTGCCCAATTAATGAGAAGCCAATAAAGTCTGTTTTAAGGAATGACCTTTGTGTTCCACACTCCCTTCCAGATGGTGAGCATTGCTAGGGTGGGAAAGCAAGTGAAGAAGAAGAAACTCTAAGAAATAAGCATTTTTAATGAAGTACATGATGATAGAAAGCCAAAAGATTCAAGGTTTAATGGGGTGGGGAGAAGATTGTGCTCACATATTCATTAAGACTTCTTCCTAAAGATCCTAAGGCTATGAAGGAGTTTTTTAACATTTTCTTTTTTACTATAGGGGAGAAAAAAAAATCTTACTTTGGTCCTCCACATTAAAACTACAAAGAATCACAAAAACTCAAAATGAGAAGGGATTTCAGAGGTTCTAGTACATTATGGGATGAACTATCTCAGATTTTGAAGATGCTTTATAATATAGCAAGAAAAATCAATAGAATCTCTCTCTCTCTCTCTCTCTGTCTGTCTCCTCTTTCTATGTGTCTTCTTTACATCTCTCTCTTTTTCTGTCTGTCTCTCTGTTTCTGTCTCTGTCTCAGTCTGTCTTTGTCTCTCTGTCTCTGTCTCTCTTTCTCTGTTACTATCTCTATGTCTCTGTCTCTCTCCCTTTCTCTCCCTTCTTTCTCTGTCTCTCTGTGTGTGTCTCTATTTCTCTCTGTACGTCTGTGTCTCTCGTCTCTATCTGCATCTCTCTGTCTGTCTCTGTCTCTTCCCTTTGTCTCTGTCTCTGACTGTCTTTCTCTGTGTTTCTGTCTGTCTTTGTCTGTCTCTCTCTCTGTCTCTTTGTGTCTCTGTTTCTTTATGTGTGTGTCTGTTTCTTGTTTCTTTCTTTGCATCTCTTTGTTTCTGTCTCTCTGTTTCTCCTCTCTTTCTCTGTCTCCATCTCTCCCTTTGTCTCTCTGTCTCTGTCTCTCCCTCCATCTCTACCTCTGTCTTTGTCTCTCTCTGCATCTCTTTATCTTTCTGTCTGTTGTCTCTGTCTCTCTATCTCCCTCTGTCTCTCTGTCTTTGTCTCTTCTCTTTTTCATCTAGAGAAATGAATGGAATGAATGAAGAGCAAAGCAGTTAAATGCTCTATAAAACCTTCACAATAAACATTAAATTAAAGGAAAAAAAAAACTTATGAATCTCAACTCCCTTAAAGAAAAAAAATAAAGAATTATCAAGGAAGATTGAGCTAGTATAAAATTGGGCACATAAAAATGTCTCACATCAAGGATGACTCCTGATCTTTACAATAGTATTGCTCAATGAGTATTTTTAAGCCATTAAAGAAAACAAAAAATTATAAACTATTGATTTTTTTAAGCTTTTATGTATCAATTTCTTAAGAGTATCCATGACTTAGACAAAATATGAATGATATCTTAAGCTAAGCTTATGCACTTCTTTTATCTAAAATATAGTGTTTGTGAAGAAATAGGTTTTCTTTTTAAGATTCCATTGCTAAAATTATAATTACTTGAAAGGTAATTCTTTTATTATGTCAAAACACAGCAAAATTCTTTTCCATTTCAGTGCTATTTTAGTCATGTTGAAGTGAGAAATTTCTAGATCATATTTAGTGAGATAATCCTTTATTTACCTTTTGCTTTAAGAAGAAAAAAAGTTTGATGGAAAAAAATTCTATTTTTAAATCTCAAGAACTGGCTTCCAAACTAATTCTTCCATTCTGACCAAGACTGAGGCTGGGTTTATGATGAACTTCCGTATTTACAAGTATCAATGAAGCCTCTGACCTGCTGAATATCTTCCAGGAAGAGAAATATGATATAAGTTACATTTCCTGAGAGTGAAGTGAGAGATGCTTGGAGTTTATAGCAAGACATTTCTTTTCCAGCTGACATATGCCATCACCTGTCATGGTATAAACAATTTGGTTATCAGAGCTCTGAGGGTTAGTCTGAAAAGCCTTCCCTAGGGTTGGTGATGATGTATTTAGCACCATATCTAGCAAGACTGAAATCTTAGCCCTTTTGTGTTTGCAGAGGGGATTCAAAGTGAGACTGGTTGTTAATGGGAAAACAAAGCTTGGACAACCAGCGGACAACCAGCCTTAATAATCTCTCTTCCCATTACAAACTATTCAGCATGTACAGGTTAACAATAGCCATATGGTAGTTATAAAAGTCTGCTTTAAAATGAGGCCTTGTGTTTTAAATGGCTCTCTCTTAAAGACTATAGTGTACTGTATCTTTAAGAGCCAAACAATCAAAAAAATAAAGAATTCTCATAGATAACAAAACATGCACATTCTCTCCCTGACTCCATAGAGAGAAGAACTTGGAAGAAGGCATTTTCAATTGACTTCAATCTGCTAGCACAAACTCCTTTTTCTGTGACATTCCTTTTGACTCTTAAACATACAGTAGCAATATCTGTAATCTTTTGAGAGTGATTTGAAACAGGCATTTAAAAAAACAAGGTAGACTTGGACAAAATCCTGTCAATAGACTAACTTTATTCTCCCTATTAGTGGATAATAATCTGAAAGGGCAAGGCCAAAGTAGGCATGAGAAGACTAGCTCAGTATTGTATTTTCCTATGGATCAAAAGACCCATAAAGCACTATGTTAGTTCTAAAACTTTTCTGATGTTTTGGCTTTTTCTTTTCTTTTGTACCTATCCAGATTTTAAAGATCAAGGTTCCAGAAGACCTTAGAATAAAACTTGTGTCTAGATATTCCAAATTAGGGATTTCAGACTGTAAGTATCCACAGTATCCATACTATTTAAAATTTCCAATCCTATTTCCAATTCTAAATGATGCAATGAAAGTTTCTAAATCTTACTATTTCTTCCTATTTATTTAAAATTATTTAAAAATTTTAAAATTATTATTATTGTCCTTCCTGTCTTCTTTTACTTTCCCTGGGGATCAGCCAAAAACAAAAAAAAAAAAAACCAAAACAAAACAAACAAAAAAAACAAGTATGTTAGAAACACAGTGACTTCTCCAGTGTTAACTTGATTGTTATTATTCATTGTCAAGCAGGACCAAAAAACCATCACTATAGTATCATCAAGTTACAATGTATCCAACTGTGGCTGATCAGACCAATACAACCTCAGAATTCTCTAACACAGGTCTGACACAAATATTCTTAATGAACATTTGGGCGGCTTCTCTGTGCACATCTTGTATATCTCTTAAGTTACTAAAATTCTGCTTGGCTCATAGAGCACAGCACCTTCTCTGATGAGGGCACGCCATGCTGGGCAGTCCACTGCCAGTATCTTCATGTCTATAATTGACTCCAGAATTCTTAAGAGAGACTGTAAGAATGTCCTTGTATCATTTCTGATCACCATGTAAGCTCTTCCCCTGCATGAGTTCTCCATAAAATAGTCTTTTCGGCAAGCATATGTCTGGCATTTGAACAACATGGTCAGCCCAAAGGCATTGTGCTCTATGTAGTAGAGTTTGAACGCTTGGCAGTTTAACTTCAAGAAAAGAACCTCAGGCTCTTGTATCTTATCCTGCCAAATGAACTTCAGGAAACCTTCCTAAGACAATTCAAATGGAAGTGATTCGGTTTCCTGGCACAGTGCTGGTATACTGTCACAGGCATACAACAATGAATTCAGCACAACAACTTTGTAGATCTTCAGTTTGGCAGTTACTCTAATACCTCTCCTATTCCAAACTTTCCTTTGGAACTTCCCAAACACGAACTAGCTTTGACAATGTATGTGTCAGTCTCATTTTCAGTGTGTACTTATCTGGAATATATACTGCCAAGGTAAATGAACTTCTCCCCAGTATTCAAAACTTGTCCATTTGCTATAATTAATGGTTCCATGGTTCCATGTATAGATATTGTGGTTCCCGCATGATGAAGCACCTACATTTTCTTGGTATTAATTATTAAGCTAAAATTAGCACAAGCAGAAAAGAATCAATCTATAATTTGTTGTATCTCAGCTTCAGAGGCTGCATTAAATTCCCAACCATCTGCAAACAAAAAGCCATGCCCAAACACTACCTCTACTATAATTTTGGCTTCTAGTCTTTTCAAGTGGAAGAAATTACTATCACTGTAATTTGATGTAGCTGAACTTGATGTCATATTCATCTTCATTGATAGCATGGCTGAAACATCATGCTAAAAAGCATGGGAGACTCCAGTGAAGTACTTCACTTCACTGGTAATGGGAAAAGTATAAGAGTATTATTCATTATCCAAAACCTGTGTTCTGCCATTGTGAAATTGATGTACAATACTGATGATTTTTTCTGGGCAACCAAATTTTGACATAATTTTCCATAAGTCCTCATGACTGATAGTATCAAATGTCTTGATCAGATCTACAAACATTGTGTACAGACCTCTGTTCTACTCCTGGTATTTCTCCTGGAGTTATCAGACAACAAATACCATATTGACCATTCTTCAAGCCCTTTTTGAAGCCACCTTGGCTTTCATGTAGATGACCATCTTCCAGGTGAAGGATCAATCTATTGAGGAGGACTCTGGCAAGAATCTTACCAGCAATGACAAAGTGAGAGGCTTTCCTGGGATTGTCATAGGACAATCTATTTCCTTTAATTTTATAGAGATGGACAATGGAGGCATCCTTGAACTTCTGGAGGATAACCTACTCTTGTCATATAACCCAGAAAATTTAAGTTGGCTTTTGTATAAGTTGGGCACTGTATCTTTTAAATACCAGTTGGTATAGAATAAACACTAGGTGCTTTGCCACAAAAAAAGGAGTCCAATGGCATTCAAAACCTTTTCTTCAGTTGGAACTTCAGCTGGGGAGGAACTGACTTCAATTGAGATAAATGGTCAGTGGTTTTAGCATTGATTGATAATGATCTATTGAGAACATCATGGAAGTGTTCAGACCACTCCTCTAGGATCATGTCCTTATAGTGAACTCAATGTATCTCCATCAGCACTGAATAGCTAAGTAGCATCATTGGTCTTTGGCCCAAAAATAGCCTTAGGGTTTCATAAAGGAAGGAAACCCTGTATTTGCTAATCTGGGTCAAAAGTGGTTTGATGAAAATGATGGGGAAATTCAGAAGCTGCTAAATGAAAAATGAGAATTTCACAAGGTTTACATGCAAGACAGTTTATCCATCTCTAAGAAGGGAACAGTATTCTTGTCAGAGTAAGAATGCAGAAGAAATTCAGTTTATTATCAGCATAAAACTGAGCAAATGCAGTACTGTACACCAAATCTCTAAAAGCTAACCACTCCTTTTCTTTCCACTGTTGTCAAATATGTGTTAGCTCAACTTTCCCTCCAAGTTACCAACAAACTTTTCCTCTTCGGAGAAGCACTCTAATTCTATGGGTAGTCATTTTGCCTTGGGACTGCCACTTTTGTTGAAAGTGAATATTTAGCTTGGAGAGGATAAGTATTCAGTCAATCCAGCATTCTGTTCTACATTGCCTTCATTAATCTCACATTGTGCCTGTTTCTTCTCCTTATAATCATAGTCTATTAATTGCTAGTATTTGCTGCAAAGGTGCATCTACAAAATTGTTTTGTATTTATGTAAATAGAAGGCAGTTTTGGTGATTAGAAAGTCATGAGATGTACAAGTCTTCAGTAGTAAGTGATCACTGCTATTGCTGTGATCCATTCTTCCCAAGGACTCCCTGCCATATCTATTAGTCCAAATTAAAGGCATCTAGAGTTACAACCTTGTCTTCTTTTGGCACATTGGTGAAAAGGTTCTCCAGGTCTTTATAAAATTCATAAATTTTTCTTTGACCTCATCAGGGTTCATCATGGTGTATGCATAGGCATTGATGATGACGCAACATTTTCCTGCAAGTGGCAATAGCATTGACCCTGTCATTTATTCCTTCATAACAGGCTTGTTGACTAGATTAGTTTTGATTGCGAAACCTATGTCATCTTGGTGATGCTTCCCTTTACTTCAGCCACTCCAGAAAAATGTGTATTTGAATCTGACTTCAGTAACCTGACCTTCATTTGCCAGTCTTGTTTCACTCGGGTCTGTTATTTGGATACAATAGCTGATTTCTCTCATCACAAGAGTTGGTCACCTTTTAGATCTACTAGATTTTGTGTTTTTTATAAGTATACACACATTCTATGTACTGATGGAGAGTGCAATCATCCTTTTAGAAGTTTTTGTAACTTTTTTTTTCATTTCAAAAGCAAGAAGGGATCCCCACCTGCCATAGAATTAAGACCAGGGTTAGGTAAGCAAACAATTTTAGGGTCCTTTTTCTAGTCCCTTTCTCATACCAGGAGAGGAGTATTGTAATCTTTAAAAAGCTACTTAGACTGTGCATACCTTTTGATCAAGCAATGCCACTACTGGGTTTGTTTCCCAAGGAAATCATAAAAAAAGGGAAAAGAACCCACATATGTAAAAAATGTAGTAGCTCTTTTTGTGATGGTAAAGAATTGGAAATTGAGTAGATGCTCATAAATTGGGGAATGGCTGAATAAATTATGGTATATGAAAGTAATCGAATATTATTATTCTATTAAAAATGATGAACAAGCTGATTTTAGAAATGTATAGAAAGATTTACATGAACTGATGCTGAACAAAATAAGCAGAACCAAGAAAACAGTATACACAGTAACAAGAAGACAGCAACTATGACAAACCTGGCTCTTCTCAATAATTCGGTGATACAAGGCAATTACAATAAACTTTGGACAGAAAATGCCATCTGCATCTAGAGAGAAAACTCTATAGACTGAATGTGGATCAATGCATGCTATTTTCACTTTTTTTTCCTTTTTTTTCTCATTGTTTTTCCCTTTTGTTCTAATTTTTCTCTCCCAATAAGACATATATGGAAATATGTTTTTAAAAAAACAACGTTAAAAATATGTAAAAAGCCAAAAAGATTTAAAATTAAGTAAAATAAAGGTGGGAAAGCTACTCAGACATCCAGGGGTTGTCAAATTCCACTGCTACTTCCAGTGAGATGACCCTATGACCTGGGCCAGCATGCAGGGTTGTGACTATAGCTCCCAATGAATCCACACCTGCTGCTTTCTCAATTGCCTGTCACCACAAGACTTTGAGATAAATAAAAATAGTAAAATGGCATGGGTGATATATTTTGATTCATGCATAAATTTGATTTAAGTGAAGCAGAGTTACAAGTTGTCAGCCTCACTCTCTCTTCAGAATCATCCCAATGCCATGGCAGGACAGAATCAGGACAACTAGTACTGACTCAAATTGCAGGAGGTGATCTTTGTGTCTTAGATATCTAACTAAACTCTTAAGTGTTCCACAATGCCTGCTTCAGCTTCCTTCGTGATTGTTAGAACAAATTGTCCTCATCCTCCCATTCCACTAGGGAAAATTTTACATATTAGTAGACACCTCCCTAACTCACTGACAAGTTTGGGACACCTCAATTACCTAGTTTAGCCCATTTACTAAAATGGTTTACTGGGATGTGGCCACTGTACATACTACAACTTTTTGGAATTATAGATGAGAGTTGAGTGCATCAGATGTATACCAAAGGTAGAAAGTAGCCCTGAAAGGGTACTAATCTTCCCTGAAAATACCTTATACCCCAGTGAGTCATAATTCTTATGGAAGGTAGAATAGTTTTAAATTTTTATGGGTACCAAATCCATTAGCTCACAAGTTGTATCTATATAAAATCAAAATAAATAATAAATTTAATCAAAAACTCAGTCATTTGTTTTAGGAGTATTTGAATATTTCACTAAACTAATAGCCATATGCAGAACTGGTGAAATCAGTTACATATATTTGTATATATGCACACACACACATATATGTGTGTATATGCTCAAATTGGTAAGCCTAAAATTCCACTAAAATCTAAAAATTTTTTTTTGCTATATTTAATAGCTTACTAAAATGATGAGAAGAAAGTTTAATGGTTTCATAGACTCATAACTAAATTGAAGAAAAGCTCAAACAAATAATTTAAGTAGGCAATCTTTGCTATCGCAATCATTTGTCATCTTGTATAATTAATTTACAGTATTTTAGATATTTAGCAGTTGACACATGAAAATATCCTTTTTTTTCTAGGATATCACTAGCTTCAATAGCTTTTCCCACAGAATCTATTATATGTATGATTGTTATATTTTAAGAAGCAATGAGATCTCTTTAAAAATGATGAACTATCAATCCCCTCACAGATTCCTCATAGAATTATAGCTAACATATTATAATGAAATCAAAATATATTGTAGAATTAATACCTAAACCATTTTCTCACAGGTATATAAATTCTCTTTCCAAAAGATATACTTGTTACATGGAGTCCATAAATCTAAACGTATCTATATGAAGTCTTGCAATAGTTTGAAATCCTCTCATTTGAAGGGAACTTTTTTGTTAGAGGCCTTTTTTTGCTCTGGATGCAACTTCTCCTCCTTGATTCTTACTACTTAGCCCCTTTTCTTGATGCCTGCCCCAGCAGGTCCCACATTTGGAATATTCCTTACTAGAAACTTTTAGCTTCCTACCTGATTGGCAGTTCTCAGTCTGTGACATATGAGGTAATTAATCAATTGAATGCATCTGCTAAAGACCTTTCCACTCCTTATAAAATATTTCTATCTCATCTGCAACCCTCTTTACCTTTCTATGTAGAATGGAACCAACAAATAACCACCACAAAATAAAGTGATGAGAACCTAGCAAATGTTGAGTTCTTAAGGATCACTCCTTACTGGGTTAACATTCTTCTTCATCTGTACAATGAGTCTAAAGAACATGTCATGCAGACTTGGTTGTCACTGACATACTCTGTTCAATAATCTTTGAACTTTCTTCCTCTAGAGGCAGTGATCTCAATAACTTCCATTCCCTCTCCTCCTTCTTTGTCCCATTCTGCATACATATTTCAATTAAGCAAACTTTCCTTGTAAATTCAAATACAACAAATAAAAATCTATTTTTTTCAGCATCATTTTTGGCTAACCTCTCCTAGAAGTCCTTCCCTCCTCCAAATGACCTACAAACATCTTGGTACAATTTTCTGTGACATTTTTTTTTGCTCAGGCACAACATAAAATACCTCCTTGAATAACTATGACCAATTCAGATTCTTTCAGGAAGATATAATCAAAATTCATGTGTTCTACTGAAGGTCTCAAGTAAGGTCTTGTGAAGGTCTCACACCAAAATGAACACATACCATACAAACACACACACACACAAAATGACCTTCTTTCTAGTAAGCTATATTACCTGAAATTACTATCCCCATTGCTTTTCTTTTTTTAATCAGAAAAGTTCTCAAAAATAATCTATATTTATTGTCTCAACTTAATCATATTGTTTATTTATTCATCAAGCATTTATCATCTGGTCTCTACTATGACCATTCTACTGTAAATGGTATTCAGTGATGTCATAACTCAAGTTGTAACAAAAATTAAGTTTCTCCATTACTGCAGATGATTAAGCAAAGATAGGATGACCATTGGAGGGGGGGGGGAATGCAGAGGAGAGGAGAAGATAATATTGCATAGGGAATTTGCCTTTCTTTACTGCCTGTTCTTCCCCCACTTTCCTCACTCCTGTTACTAACTTCCCTATTTCTGTAAAGAACATTGCCATTCTTCTTAATTCACAGGTGCACAATCTACAAGTGATCCTTTTCTCTTCACTCCTTATTACTCTTCTTTATCTACATCTCTCTCATTTTTATTCTCATATGGCTAGTTCAGCTATACTATTACAATAGGCTCTCAGTTTATCCCTCTCCAAAACATCATTTATAAAACTGCAAAATGACATTAAAGCGCAGGCCTGACCATGCTATCTCCCTGCTCAGGAAGTTTTGGTTGTTCCCTTTCAAAACTAACTTATAGGATAACTAAAAACTCCTCTTTTTGGAATTTAAAGACCTTCACAACCCAGCATTTTCCTAATTTTTTTCAAGCATTTATTATATTACTCCTAATTCCTCCTGACCAAAAATTATCTGAAAACATGCTATATGCATATTAATTCAACTGAACAAGCATTTATTAAGGGTTTATTCCACAAAGTACTGTGATAAATAATGGTGAAATAAAAGCATGAAAAAATAGTCCCTGTGCTTCCAAGAAACTACCTTTTAATTAATAACATCATTCTAATATTTGTTGTCAAAATGTGAGAAAGGAACAAATAGGCTTTCACAGATAATTGTCTAGAACAGACCATATCTTCAGTTATACAACTTAGTGAGAAATGTATAGAATATAAAATCTCACTGTATTGTTTATTGATTTAAAAAAAACAGCATTTGATTCAATAGGTTAAAATGCAATATTAAACAAGGCATTTCCCCTGCACATGTAACCTCAAACAAGATATCTCCATCAATACTAAGACCCAGATATAGCTTAATTCAATGCTACATTGAATATTAACATCAAGTGAGACGTAAAAAACTAAAACAAATTATCCTAAACTAAAATGTTTTCCAGTATCACAGAGAATTTCAAATAGAAGCTCAAATAGAAGAATTCTCTATCTATAACAAGACTGTTTGGCCAGAAACCCTTAGGGTCTTCACTTTCCAGATACATTCATTCACTTAATTATTTGCTTAGCTTTTTTTGGACTAGTTAAAAGAGAAAATTCTTTGCCTGAATTGCTACTTAGACAATCACTGAATGGTGGTCTCAGTCAAACTGATACCTGCTGAAGATCTTAGCTTAAAAAGGCCAAGGTCTCCTACTTCATCCAGGGCCATCACCAGTCGTCTTGATCTATATTTTGCCATTGGACCCAGAAGGCTTTGGAGGGGAAAGTGAGGCAGGTGACCTTGCCCAGCCTCCCTCACTTAAATCCAATTCACTTGCGTATCATAGCATCACCTCCTTGATGTCATGATCCTCTTCCAGAACAAGGACAAAGAACAAAAATGCTCATCTTACCAATATCATTTTATTAACTGAATTAAGCCTCAGACCACATAGTCTTGGGGGGATTCACAGTAGTGCAAAAGGTTCATTTACCCATCCACACTGATAGAAGAAAGTGGATGAAAAATACCAAACTATAATATAGATAAATATGTGTATTTGTGTGCATGTATGCAGAGATAAAGAGAATCTCATGATATAAGGTAACATATAAATAGCATTTTACTAACCTTAAAATACTGTGTAAATACTAGCTATTATAATAAAATGGTACATATAAAGATAAGTATGTGTATACTTATTTCTCAAATGTCTGTGTTATTTTGAAAATTTTCTGACTTTTCCACTGTGCCCTAGGAAGCTCATTATTGAGATTACCTCATCATTCCATAAAATCTCATCAGGCTTGTCTCTGTGATTGGAAATTGGAGCCATGAACTCCAAAACCTCCCTATAAGGAAGGAGCTCAGCTCAAAATATTTCCTCATTTATCACCAGGTGCTTTGCCTCCTTGGGAGTTCTCTGACTTGTCCACCATCCCCTTATGTAAGAGTTTTTTTTTTACCCACTTCCTAAAGAATATCTTGATCTTATCAGTCAGAAGTTTTCCTCTTCTGAACAGATGGAGCATATATTATCCATATCACCCTTATGACACATATATCTCATGCCATTTTCTACAATTTTGTTCATATTATCTCCCCTGTAAGATAGACTATTACTGAGGCAACTTTACATCTTTCCCACCCTTAAAATGCCTAGTATAGGACCTCACCCTCACTAGATATTATATTAGAAATCTGGTGAATGACTAACTGGTTAATCTATGGGAATAGCATCTCCAAAGAGTTAGAACTGCTTTTTTTTTCTAATGAGATTACATCTGACTTTATCATATAAATTGATCCCACTTTTTCACAGCTGTCATTATTTATTCTGGGTACATCTCCCAAATTTGAAATGTTTCATATTTCTACACAAAAGTAAGAGACTAGTTGTTAGTGAAAATAAAAATTAAAAAGTAAGTTGGATTTTACTCTCCATCAAATATGTGGTTTTGCCTATTTAGTATCTTTTTTCTAATAAATGACTCTCTTAACAAATAGTTTTATTTCCCTTCTTCTTTATCTATACTTAGTGGTTCAAAAAATAAATGAGAAACTATACCAAGAGTATGACATTAAAAGAAATGAAAAGACAGTATCAGAGAGGAAGAGTGTAATTAGTTATCCCAATGCAATTTTTCCTCTTAATTTCTAAAGCCCTTAAATTTCTAAATCCCTCTAAAGAAGGATGATAAAAATTGGTTGTAAATAGTTATGGCTTCAGGAATAATTCATCCCACTCACAGTCTGTTTACCTTATTTGGACAAAATTCTGATAAACCAATATTTTATTTAAAGAGTGAGAGCTTTGTGATAGTATGAAGAGAAAATGGCATTCTTTATTGTTCTAAAGTCTATACATTCTTATATAAATTGATTAGTTTATAGTCATTCCATTTACAAGAAATGCAAAAATAATTTCATTTGAAAAGATTTCTTCTACCAGCATTTATTAATGGAAATGAAATATTAAAAATTCTATTGTCTGTTTAAAGAACAAAACAAAACACAAAAAAGCTGCTACCATGGTTGCCATTCTAGTTGAACAAATAACCATGGGGAAAATGTTTTGGGATTTTTTATTAATAAGTCTTTAGGAATGTTTTTTCATCTATACACATATAATCAATTACCATGATTGCTTTGATTTTCTAATATGAGAGAATGTTTATATAAAATATATGTGCATATGTACATAATATATGTATGTATATTATATGTATATATAATAGATGTACATATATATTGGCAGCACTAAGAAAATTTTCAAGAAAAAAAATTTCAAGAAAAGTATTTTATGACCCTCAGTTGATGTTTCATTTTATAACCCTTTCCTGTGGCATAATTGCCATAGAACATTTTTTTTGTTTGCAAATTAAGTTCCCTTATCATTTTCAGGAAGATATGTTTTGTTATATTATTTATTTGTTGTGATAGCTAAGATTTCATAGGAGAAACTAAGTATTCTGTATATAATGCCACCTTAAACAGCACACATGTCTTGTATACCAATAATTTTACAAATGAATTTCAAGTTGACATCTGCAGCTTTTTATAAATATCATTATTTAACAAAGGTCTAATTATTTTTGCTTTAAATTTTACTTTTTATGAAAGAGAATAAGACTTAAAGGCATCCAAGATTTCACTGACTCTTCTTGCCAAACTAATAATTATGAACAGTAATGTGATGACAGTAAGATTTATGTTTAACAGTCAGCCTGCTTCACGAAACAGCTGGAGAGCTTACTAACTAAGTCACAAGGCCATATATGGGGAACTTCCTTTCTCCAAAATGACAACATATCTAAAATGAAAAAAATGGTCATATAAATAGTTATATAGCACAGCATATAGGAATTATAAAGCAATGAGTAGTCTCTAATTTAAGTATTGTACATCCTTATGTTTTAAGTTTAAAGGTCAGATTTTTGAGCACTTGGAGAGACTCCAAGGAAGAGCAGTAAAAATGAAAAGTGAATAAAGAAAATAGGCCTTATGAGGAAAAGAGTAGCAGGAGGTTTTCCATACTAAGATATATATCAATGATCATGTTGGATTTAGAATCACAAAACTCAGGTTTGAATATCCACTCATTTTTTTACTATCTATAATGACTGGAAGCAAGTCATTCTGGGGTACAATTTCCCCATGTTCCCCAAATTAGACTTCGATAACCTCTAATATGCTTTTTAATCCTAAATCACACAGAATATTAAAATTAGAAGGGACATCAATGGCCATCTACTCCAATCTGTGCTTGACTGTGAATCTTTCTTGGTTTTTCCTTGAATATCTCTAATGAAGAAGACATTGTACCATTCCAGGTAACCCCAGGTACTCTGGAAGAGTTCTCATTAGTAGGAAGATTTTCCTTGCATCAAGTCCAAATCTACTTCTTTCTAACTTCCACCTGCTCTTCCTTATTCTACCTTCTGAATCCAAGAAAAACAAATCCAAATCTTCTTCCAGAAAATAGATATTCAAATGTTTTGAGAGCTACTATATGCTCTCTATAGAAGTCTTTACTTCTTGAGGCTAGAATTCTCAGTTCTTTCAGCTGCCATCTCATATAGCATAATATGGAAACTTCTGACCATCCTTATCACTCTACTGTAGACATTCTTCAGCTTATCAGTGTCCTTTCTAACATGTACTGCCAATGACTGAACACCATACTCCAGAGGCAGTTTTCCCAGTGCAGAGTACAGTGGTACTATCACTACCCTATGTCTCTCCTAGGATAGTCTAAAAACATCCATAGCTATTCTCCATTTCAAATAATGAAACAAACAATCAAAGAGAATAATTTAAAATTAAAGAAGAGTTCCTAACACTGGACTACCTAATGAAAGTCAGTCTTTTCTGGCCTGACCTATTCTTCTGGAAATGCTAAAAGCTATAAAGAACAAGATAGATGATGATTTTTTACTGGGACTTAAGTGCTTTATGGCCCATTAATGCACAAGACAATCTCTAAATTAAATTATTTACCTAATAATCACAAACCATAGCTAAATAATCACAATCCATGGCTGTATTGAAAAGAGAAATAAATAGAAAATTGAGATGCCTAGCTCCTAATCCTTACTCTGCCACTAACTAGCTGGATGACTTTAGGAAAATCAACTAAAATTTCTGTATCTGAATTTCCTGTTATGCAAAAAAAGGCAATTCGATAAAATAATCTCTAGATTTTTTCCCAGTTCTAATGTTCTCTGATTCTAGTATAGTAAGCTATACACCTTATTTTGGAACTGTACAAACTATTTTTTTACTCAGGCTCATCATAACTCCATTTTAAAAAATAATTTTACATTTCTGACACATTTATTTCTTTTCTCTCCCTTGTCAATGATTATATTAGTACTTGGTTTTTGTTAATATTTTGATAATTACATTTCAATATAATTAGTTTCCTTTGAAATCTCAGGTATTTTATTTTATGTATTTAAAGACATTCTTTTGAGCATGGGTCCATAAGCTTCATCACACTGACAAGGAGATACATGAAACAAAACAAGGATAAGAACCTCCAAATCATTGGCTGATAACTTTCAAGCTATTTTTTAAATGTTTCAATCATTCTCATGAAAAAGCCAGAAATTAACACAAGTTCTTTTGAAATTTCTTTCTTAGATAATTAAATGAGCATTACTTCCAAAAAATGCAAAAGATTATCAGTTACAATAGTGTTATCTGTTTTGTTACAGAATCATAGAATTCTAAAACTGAAAAGGGCTATAGAGAGGCCAATAGTAATTTAAAACTTAAGATCTAGAATAATCACATTTATTGCCACAAAACACATAGCCAATTAATGATAGATCTAGTTCCTGGCCCAATGTAGGGTTTTCCATTTAAACTCTATTGTCTCTATCTTATAAACTAGAAAATTTCCTACACTAGACTATCGTTTGTATTCAAAATCTGTAAATTCTTTAGTTTAAAAATTGATTGTTAGAAAACAATTCCTAAGCCACAAATAAGTAAGTGCCTAAAGCAAGCATAGGCTCTTCTTTATATCTTAATACAGACAATTCTATTATCTTGCAAGTCTCTGTCAGGTTTAGCATTGAAGAGGACCCAAGAGCTCAATTCAACAAGAAATATATTCAATGTTTCAACAGAGTCCTTTAGGGGTATTTTAAAATCCTGTACTTAACCACAACACTTATTTTATGAATTACCCATTTTGTTTAGGGTCTCTTATTTTGCTTGTTGAGAGTTAATTGCTCATGTGAAGTATGGGAAGATGGTATTTTAGACGAGACAGAATATGGAATTTCAAGCCAAGAAACCTAGGTTACACTAGCAGCTCTGCTCCTAACTAGCTATAAGAGCCTAGCTTCTATGAAATGTGAGGATGGGATCAAAAGATCTCTAAATTTCCTTTTAGTTTTAAAATTCTATTTTTTAAATTTTATTCTAGTAGTAAAAGCATGAAAAAATAGAAACTGGGAGATGGGGAAAAATGAAATATATCATGACATAATGGATAGAATGCTGGACTTTTCTGATATTAGAGTCAGGAAAACCTGGGTTTAAATACTATCTGCTATTTACCAGCTATGTGACCATAAGCATGTCATCTAACCTCTCTGAGCCTGTTGCATAACTTGTGGCATGAAGATAATAAGCCTGTAGTACTGGCTTCATAGATTTATAGTAAGGCTCATCTCAAGCAATGTTGGTTGTGAAGCACCTAGCAAAACTTAAAGTTCTATATTAATGTCAATTATTATTACATAAACAGAGGCAGGAGAAGTGAGAAAGCCAAAAAACTGTTTCCTATTTCAGCCTCATAGATGTAAAATCATATGAGTGGTTCCTGTTCCAGGCAAAATCCACAGAAAGGATTTATTTTTTGAAGAGTTAATTCTTTTGTAATTTTTAAATAGGGAATAAGATTTTTTATAAAAATATTTTGTTAAACAGAACCCCAAATTTCAAGGCTAGAACCATCTGAAAATCTAATTTTATCAACAAACTATATCGTCCTTCATTGTTATACTCAGGTCACCCTATATCCTTAGAAAATATTTTAGTTTCTAAAGCCAACAACTCATAGAAGTCACTTTTAATGACAACATGGAGACTATTTCATTTTTAAAAGTTAGTACTGACTTACCAACCAGCCTTGGCATATGTGTTCTACCATTAGAATTACAAACTCGATTTATATTTAAAATGTGTGCATAAACTACTTACCATAATTGTTTCACCCTTTCTAAAATACCTAATTACTAACAGATTTTTATTTGTAACAAGTTTCACTAAATGCAATCACTGAAACATTGGTAAATACCATGTTTACCAAATAAACCAGGATAATGATGTAATTATCCCCCACTGATGGAAACTTTAATGAATATTTTTGTTTGAAACTTCACCAATTTGCCGAGATAACCACCAAGAAAGAACTTGCATAGACATAATTAAGGTATGATCCCTGCCTCCCTCCATAATTAAGGCTATTTGCAAAAGTAACAAGCTAAGATTTTTCTCTTTAAAACAAGAACTTTATAAACTGGGTAACATGACATCTGGGTCCACTGTTTGTTATCTGGGGGGATGCTTAGATAATAGTGTTATGTATCCCCATGATCAGTAATCTAGTTGGGTCCCACTTATAACCCAAAAGCCTGAGCTACTTCTAGGGTTCTCTCATTTCTCTGTCCGTTGATAACTTGAGAGCTTCTGAGAATCTCGATACATTCTTTCCCAATTCATCCTACACTTAGATCATGAAATAATAATTTGAGAATTGGAATTGTTGGAAGAGGTCATAGAATTTAATGTATTTATTTTATGGATGAGAAAGTTGATATCCAGAGAGATAATAGTCATATTTGCATGGTGGCAGAGCTGGGATTGAACCTGAAGTCATCTGACTTAATCTGACTTACTTGCCACTATACCAAAATTTATTTTAACTCTTTATGTTTACTTCTTTGTGTGTAAATGATCTTTAAGTTCTCTTTATTAGTAACAAGTTCTAAAAGCATGTGATCAAAATCTGACTTCTCTAGTCACAATGTGTAGGATAGAAAGCCACCAGAATCAAAAATTCAGAGCCTGAGTCAAGATCAAGAAAGGTCTTTATTCTTTTTCATGAGAAAGGGCTCAGCCTCCATTGCTCAAATAGCTATATCCAGGGAGTGCAGGAAATTTAGCAAAGAACAAAACTTTTATGCTTCAGCAAAGGCCTCAACCCTCCACCTCTTGAATCCCACCCCCATATTACCATTTGCTGATAAGAGAGTTCAAAATCCTTTTGAATTAAGGCAAAATCAATCATTCATTATCTTAATTATTCATAGCTATCTATGGACTATCAGAACACTATTTTCTATAATTCCTTACTATGCATTTTCTTTCACCAAATTTAGAAGCATCCAATAAAAGTGTAACTCTCCTTTTGCAATTACTTCATCTTGAGTTGAAAAACTGAACTTATATGAATAGATAAGAGTGTAGATAATAGTGTTATGTATCCCCATGATCAGTCATCTAGTTGGGTCCCACTTATAACCCCAAAGCCTGAGCTACTTCTAGGGTTCTTTCATTTCTCTGTCCGTTGATAACTTGAGAGCTTCTGAGAATCTGGATACATTCTTTCCCAATTCATCCTACACTTACCAAATAAACCAGGATAATGATGTAATTATCCCCCACTGATGGAAACTTTAATGAATAATGAATAGATAAGAGTGTAGTATTAAGGAAACTTCACTGGAGGTCATAACTCACAACCACGACCAGCAATTTCATCTATCTTAGAGTATTTAAGTATATATTAATCATACTATATCTATGTTTCACTCTGGCTATCTTGTTGCTATATCACACATAAAATATTCCCTGCCTTCCACATCTTGCTGTAGGAACAATAACCACATTAATACCAGTATTATATCTGATATGAACATATCAATCACCTGCCCTAGGACTTTTACAAAGCTGTTGTGATGACTTAATTGTTGTATGTCTGTGAAACCTGGACAATAGTATACAGGCACCATGGCAAGGAACTGAATTGCTTCCATTTGAATTGTCTTAGGAAGATTCTGAAGATCATCTGTTGGATAAGATACCAGACACAGGTTCTTTTTCAAACTAAATTCTCAAGCATTCCAAGTCTACTGCAGAGAGGACAACTTTGTTGGGCTGCCACTTTGTTCAAATGCCAAATATACACTTGCCAAAAAGATTATTTTATGGTGAAACTCATATAGGACAAGCACTCACAAGGTGAACAGAAAAAGCAATACAAGGACACTTTCAAGGTCTCTCTTAAGAACTTTAGTAGTGATTGTATGACATGGGAGATCCTGGCACAGGACCACCCAGCATGGTGTGCCCTGGTGTTGTGCTCTATGAGCAAATCATAATTGAATTAATTTAGAAGAAACGTGAGATAAGCAAAGTTAGAGAAACTATCCCCAAAGGTTCGTATGTCTGATCTGTGGCAAAGCATTCTGAATTCTTATTGGTCTGATCAGCCACAGCTGGACATGCCATAAATTAAATCAATTAGAGTGATGTCATTTTGGTCCTCTCCAAGTATGAAGGACATCAGCCAACCAACCAACCATCCAACTAATCATCCCTGTAACTTAGAGAACCATAACACTCCTCCCTAGCCACTACTTCCCTAAGTGTGTTGCCTTCAGGGTAAAGACTGCACCTTGTGTATTCATATTTCCAGCATTTAGCATGGATCCTGGCACTTAGTAAGTGCTTAATAAATGCTTTTTTCATTCATTCAGCTGGCACAGTCACAGGAAACATTTCCATTTCAATATAAATTAGCACCTGCATTTTCCCATGCTGACTCTGCATACTAGCTTCTTTACAAACATATAAATAGCTGTAACTTTACTCTGGTCTCATTGAAAAATCAAAATGGCATCATGCGAGAGAAGTACCCTAGCAGCACAGTTTACTATTACCTACACTTTGGCTGAAGGAGTGAAATGTAAGTGGAGAGGTGCCAAGGTACTTGACACTTTCTAGTCAGCTTAATCAGACACCCTCCAGTTTCCTGTAGTAGAGGTACCAGAGTTCTGCTAGTCACAGCCAGAAAGGGTGTTTACATATGCCAAAGGATCAAGTAGAGATTTAAAGTGAAAGGCTTGTAAAATAAATATAAAATTGTGCCATATAGTTGTGTTTATAGAGATTTAAGGGCAAACAGTCATTGGCTCTGCATGAAGATATAATCTCTCTCCAATGACTAAATAGTATGAAATATTTCCACAAAAATGATGATTCAAAAAAATGTTTCTAAGTTCCCCACTTTAATCTTTTCTCTATTCATTTCATCATGGGATTTAAATTGACAACATGCAATGGGGATATAAAAATGAAGGGTTATATACTTTAATTTTGGCATGGAACTGGAGTTTTGGAGAACTGGCTACCTTTCTTTAAAATATTAGTAATATATTATTGTTAACAATAATATATTAATAATGACAACCATTATTATTAATGATTTATTAAATAATAACATTAAACTACAAAGAAAATCTCTTCACAATTAAAATAGTTTGATAATGGGAGATTACTAAAGAGAGTATCCTAATTGTATATTCTCCTTGACTTCTGACAGACTCCCCAGTCAAGTATATACCCTGAAGTTATCTAAACCAATTCTGCTAAAATACAACTTTAGCATCTGCCTCAGCTGGCCCTGTCTGGCCATTGTTTGGAAAATCCCTTGTATCTAATTATGAGATCCTGGATCACTAAGTATGGTTGGCAGAGAAAGCCTGAAATACTGATAAGATTACGCCCTGAAGCAAGCAGGGAAATGCACTGATGGAGATCAGCTCAACCTTTCAGTCCCAGCCCCTATGGAGGTCATGGGTAACTTTACTGTACCTAATCAGAAAACCAAGTTATGTCAAACTTCTGAGATTAAATTCCCCCTATAAATCTGTCTATGGTCCACATTATCTTTGTTTCTGGCGTAGTCCCACCATGTTTTTCCTCGAGGTGCCTTTCTCTTCTCCCTCATAGTGTCTAACTATATACTCTTTCAATTCCATTCCATATTTACTATTCCTGGTGTCTATTGTATCTCTTCATTTTGTCTGTAACCTTTCCTCATAAATAAACCTACTTTTGCCAAAAAAAAAATGGCCACTGCGAATTCTTTACATGACTAAACCCCAACATTTGGTGTCAAACCCCAACATTTAGTGCCAAGTGCTCTCCTCAATCTCAACATTTGGTGCTGAAACCCAAACACATCACAATGACCTTCTCTTTTTGCCTTCATTTATTTCTTAACATTTAATGAGAATTTTATTTTTTTACTCCATTCTCATTAAAAAAAAATAAAGTCACTTAAAATATTATTAAATTGGTCATTTGAAAAGCAATGTTGGGAGGGGTATATCTTCCAAAGGGAAAAAAAATATATGTGAAGCTGGGCAGGGGAAGGACACATTTCTACATGAATTGTTGCATATCTTCCTATGCTGGTTATCTGGAGCATTTGAGAGTAAGAGAGTCCAGTGGTTGTTCACACTGAGAAATCCCAATGTTGAGATTCTTAGCAGGCTTGTCAACTAACTCACATATTAGGTTACTCAGCATGACAATGAAATTACACACATAAATAGACACTCCTCATTGTTTTATATGAGATCAAAGAGAGCTTCCATGTTATTTTTACTCTGCTGTACTCTTATGTTGTGATCCCACTGTCAACTAATAGTATTTTGTGTTTACATGCCACCTGCCAAGATCCAAACTCTTAGTTCTAAAAGCTATAAAACATTATGTCAATGATCTATTCACTCTTGTATAACTGATTATTAATTAACGTGCTTTGCAAATCTTAAAGTACTGAATAAATGCCAGCTCTTATTATTAATATTCTTATGAGAAACAAGGAACTAGATCTGTGATTTCATTGCCATATATAACTTCCAGATGAGGAAAATCCTTCTATCAATGTAGGCAAACACCTTCTGTACAATTTAGGAGAGTTGCCCAGATCAGGACTTCTTAAACTTTTTCCAATTGTGACCCCTTTTTGCCCAAGAAATTTTTATATAATGCTAGGTATATAGTTTTATAAAATAGGTATGAAAACCAAACATGAATTGATAATAAATCCTAGCTTCACAAACTCTACATAGAGTTACACAGTCTCATATGGGGTAACCCACAGTTTAAAAAGCTTTGACTTAGTGTCCTGAGAAGTCACTTGATTTGCCCAGAGACACCAAACAGTTTGTGTCAAAGGTAAGACTTGCTGCTGGGTCTTCCTGCTCTAAGGCTGGTTCTCTACTTCACCATAACTACTTCAAAATATTGAATGCCAACTATTATTATCTTATAGAGTAAATTATCTTTTTGCCAATATTTCAAACATTAAATCTTTTGGCGGGAAAAACTGGAAGAATTATTAGGAAAATACAAAGACGAACAAAATCAAAAAGGTTCTATTCACCATTTTAAAAATTAAAGATATTTTTGCAAGAAATTTTTTAGTGAGAACAAGAGCAAATCAATCACAAAACAAATTGACGATAAAAGAAATAAAATCCTGAAATATTCAATTCTTGAGTTCCTTCATAATCAATAGACTGCATAAATTCTCAAAAAAAACCATTTAAATTTATCTTTAAATTAAAAGAGGGGAAATATCAAGAAGGGGGAGAGGACTAAAAGCAATCAGGAGAGCTTTTGCTTTTTTATTTATTCTTTTCAGTATGTACTATGAACACTAAAAATATGAGTTTTTATTGCAAAATAATTTCCATTCTTTATGATCCAAATCAGCAAAGGAATAAAGACCAACTTCTTTTATAAACTATGGAAAAAGAAAAATAGTGTGAATGAAATTGCTCCAATACATAAAAGCAAAATCATTTGCCCTTGAACACACCATGGCACCATGGAAAGAGGCAATGTGATGTTTTAAATAAAATGACACAAATATAACAAATGTATGGAAATATATCATATATTAACTTTTGACTTTGAATACAGCATTGTTTCTAGATCTTGAAAATCTCACATTTAAAAAAAATCTCCTTGGAAAAAGTAAAGTACTACAGCCTTGCATAAAAACTGGCACTACCAAATCAGCTGAAATATTTTTCCAAACTGATTTTCATTTCCTTTCTCATAATTCCTTTTATATGAAAGGTATCATGGCATAGTACATAGAAGATTTAGCGTGATCCTGGACAAGTTGCTTAAACTTCTCAGTGTTCTGCAAGTCTCATACTTCCTTAAGTTGTGGAGATGAAGCATTCTCTTCACATGGAGTTTCCTTATTCCCTGTTTAAAAAATTACAAGCCTAATCCCTACCTCCTATGCTTTCACATAATGATAGTGTCTCTGCAGGTACCATATAAATGGGACAAGTTCATAGAATTCATAAAGATCGACTTAATCTTTTTGCCAGGAATAGTCAGAGGATGGGCAGTGGAGAAGAGAAAGGGAAAGGGAGAGACAGAGAGAGACACAGAAAAGAGAGAAATACACATTCACACATGTATAAATATTTGTGTATATATTTATGTATTTGCAATTCTAAAGGAAGACTGATTGTAAACAAAAAGTATAGAGTAAACTAACTGATCTGTAACATCTCAGTATAGAGCACACAAACAATCTCTAACTTCAGAACCTCAGAAACAATTGATATTTCATTGTGTTGCTATTTTTGTTATTGCTGTTCAGATGTTTATGTACAACACTTCATGACTTCATTTAGGATTTTCTTGGCAAAGATACTTCAATGGTTTACCATTTCCTTCTCTGTTTCATTTTTCAGATAAGAAACAGAGGCAAACTTAGATGACTTGCCCTGGATCACACAGCTAGTGTCTAAGGCTAGATTTGAACTCAAGAAGATGATTCTTCCTAATTCCAGGTGGTGGTCAATCCATTTTGCCATCTCATTCCCCCTCGCTGGAGTAGAATCTTCTATAGATGAGTCTCTCTCAAATTTATTAGACTGGGACTTAGACAACAGACATAAAGTTCATATTCTAAGCCTATACTCAGAACCTTTCCATTTTCATAGAATCTATGAGATATTGTGCTGTGCCACTAAATAAGGAACTTAAAAAAATCATACAATATCAGGACTCATTTTCTGAGTTAATAGTTAGGTTTAATCATTTGGGAAAGTACCTTATGTGGAACTATTAGAAATATAATAGTTTTACTTACTGAGTATCTTTAATAAGAAGTGCACTTCCCAGTTTAAAACAAGTTTTTTCATCTCCACAAGACAATTGCCTCAGAGAAAAGCTGTCTCCCAAATCAAAACCTGTAAAAAATGTATAAAGATTTAGTTCAGCCAGTAATTAAACTTAAGAAAAATTGGGGAGACATTGATTTTTGGAAGAATTGTTGTTCTGCCTCTATATAGACTGATTGATGAGATTTTTCAAATGCTACCAATTTTGGTCAGCAGAATTTCCAGATTAAATTTTCTCAGTATAGGGGACAAAAAGATGAAATTACTTCTCATGATGTTGCAAAATGATTCTACCAAAGTTATTCTCCATAAACGTAGATCCAATCATATCACTATCCTACTCAGTCAACTCCAGTGGTTCCTTATTCCCTCTAGGATAAAATATAAATTCCTCTTTGGCTTTTAAAGTCCTTCACAACCTGGACTCTAACCTATCTTTCTTTTTTTTAATTTTTTTATAGTCCTCTTCTTTCACTTTATAAGCTAACTAAACTGGCACTCTCTTTATTCCCAATATTCCACATAGAACTGGTTGTCCCCCATGTCTGTAATTCTCACTCTTTTCATATCCACTTTCTGGATTCCCTGATAAATCCCACCTTTTACAGGAAGCCTCTTCTAAGCAGTCTCAATGCTTATGCGTTTTCTCTGATGATTATTTCCTATTTATCTTGTATATACTTGATTTAATGTTGTCTCCCCATTAGACTATGAGCTTCTTGAGAAAGGGATCTATCTTTTGCCTTTCTATGTATAGCCAATGCTTAGTCTTATGCTTGGTTTATAGTAAGCACTGTATAAATGTTAACTATTGTTATTCTTCTTCTTATTATTATTGTTAACTGACTTTCCCAGGGTTACACTGGATGTGTACATCAGGGAGGGGACAAGAAATAATAACAGATTTAATTAGGTTGCAGTTCTACAATGTGACAAAGAAATAATGAAAAATCTGTTTTCCTTTTTCTAAGTTAATAAAGAAAAAATATTCATTTGCAGCCACTGAGGCTATCATCTAAGGGAGCAATCTTTGTAGTATAACACAGAATTTTTTTTAAAAATTTATTTATTTTTTATTTGCAAAACATATGTATGGGTAATTTTTCAACATTAACCCTTACATAGCTTTCTGTTACAGATTTTCCCCCCCAACTCCCCACCCCTCCCCTAGATGGCAGGATATCCACTATGTGTTAATTATGTATAACACAGAATTTTAATATTTTTTTTTCCATTCATTCATTCATTCATTCAAAAACCATTTCTGAATATCAAGATTTCAACTTTGTCTATTATCCTTTACTGGATTTTTTTTTAACTCTTTCTCTCTTTTCCATAGAAGTGAAAATACTTTCTTAAAATTCTAGGCCAGGAATTTCAACATTGCTCTAAACATGATATCTCTGCCTTAGCAAATTTCATACAAGTCAACAAATGTGTCCTAAATGTCCACTATGTGCAGAGTACTTTGCCAGGTACTGAGAAGTTTAGAAAGAATAGAAACCAAAGTACATCTGACTAATGGCAAAAACTTACCTAAATTAATACATTATGTACCTAGGAAAAAAGCTAGATAAGACACCATGTGTCAACTTCTATTTTTTTATGTTTTTGTGTGGAGCTATAATGCTCACCTGAAACAGGTATAAACTGTTGTCCATTTGCTGTCAGGTCAGGACACAAATTTTCTATAAGAGAACACAATGAGAATACTTATTATGGTTTGCATTATGGCACTGCAAATAAAAATTTAATCATTTTACACTGAAGTTTTCCAGTCATTCTTCTAATTTTAATCTACACTCATAGTAAAAAAACATGTAAATAAATTATTATTTAATTGCCACCTTTCCCTTATAGCCAAGGGGAATTAAAGAAAAAAAATATATCCTTTAAACTTGATCAAATTGCCCCACTTGAATTAGTTTTAACATAATATTATTAAAAGAGAAAAACTGTACCTTGCAATTTGTTATCAAAATTAGGCATCTAATCATATATCCAGTAGGGAAAATAATCTTGATGATAGCTCTTTACTATTTATACAAAAAGAGAATAATTTAAATATAGCATCTTTCAAGCTATCACAAATTAGAGTGCCAAATGATATTAAGTTTTAGAATAAAAGGGAAAACAATTAACTATGAATTAAGGAAATGAAAACAGAAAGATCAAAGCTTTTTGCTGAAAGAGAATACAAAGACATCAATGCTATATAGTAAATTTAGAACATATGCACCTGAACATGCACACACAAACACACACGAATCAACCAACAAATATGAATGGAGCATTTAAAATGTATTGAAATTTGAGCCACTCAAATTATGTAAAGTAGACAGATCTCTGATTTCATGGAGTTTATATTCTATTTAAAGGTGTAATTGCAACAATCAATGTAGACTTGTAGGACAGCACACTGGAAGGGACTATCAAGATCCTATTGTCCAAGGATTCTTCTCCTAGAAGCTATGAATTCTTTTGTTTTAAAATTTTTGACATTTCAAAATAATTGGTTTCCTTTGTATTCTATGTATTGCATTTAAAAATTATTCTGGGGGTGGTTAGTTGGTGTAATGGACAGAGCACCAGCCCTGAAGTCAGGAGGACCTGAGTTCAAATTTGGTCTCAGACACTTAACACTTCCTTAGTTGTGTGACCCTGAGCAAGTCACTTAATCCCAATTGCCTCAATTAAAAAAAATTTTTAAAAAAATGTTCTAACAAAGTATGAACAGGTTTCATCAGACTGCCAGAGAGTTCTATGACACCAAAATTTAAGAACATTTGATCTATTCAGTTACTTTATCTTACAAATGACGAAATTGAGACTCAAGATATATAGTCCAAGGTTTATTCAAGCCTACTCAGAATAGGCTGCATTCAGAAATAGTCAAATGTTACAAATTAGAGTTTGATTTTTTGTTTCGGCAATTATCTAAACTTAACAAGTGATTGCAGAAAATTTATAAAGCAGATTAAATTGAAAAGTTATGCATACTTCTTTCCCCTCAAAGAGATGGTTGCTAAACATTTACTAATACAATTGTGGATACAGTCATTTGCTGAAGGTTAGAGAGTAACAGCCGGGCATATCAAAACTTTGAATTCGAGTACACTAATTCCAAATCTAGTGTCTTTTCCATTATACAACTGCTATCATCAAATTAATTAATCATAATTAACATATAATATTATATTATATTTTATATCATATTATATATAGTTTTATGCTAGTTTTTCTATGAAACAACTCAAGGGCTTATTGAATATGGGTGTTTGACATATTACCCCATGGAAGAATCATTAGCAATTTTTTTTTTGGCTGAAGCAATTGGAGTTCAGTGACTTGCCCAAGGTCACACAGCTAAGAAGTATTAAGTGTCTGAGACCAGATTTGAACTCAGGTCCTCCTGAATTCAGGGATGGTGCTCTATCCACTGCCCCACCTAGCTGCCCCAACAATACATATTTTTATGGTGTTTCAAAACTTTTATCTTGTCAGAAAGGCAAAATTGTTCTCCATTTACGGCTGAGGGGACAATTGCTCTTCCTAAAGAATTCCCTTCAAGCCAGGAATACCTCCTTTCCCCTCAAACTTCAGATAGAACTATGTCTGCACCTCTTTTATGTACTTATCATGCACTATTTTATATACTAGAGATTTAAGTATGTGTCACATTGCCTAATATATTAAAAATTCCAATTTTTGTTGCTTTTCAGTTGTTTCAGAATCTTCATGATGCCATTTAGTGTTTTCTTGGCAAAGATGTTAGAGTGATTTACATTTCTTCCTCAAACTCATTTTACAGATGAGGAATTGAGACAAACAGGGTTAAATGACTTGCTTAGGGTCACACAGCTAGTAAATGTCAAAGACCAAATTTGCATTCAGATTTTCCTGAATCCAGGCCCTGTGTTCTATTCACTGCGTTACCTAGCTGCCCATGAAGTTCAATAGTTTTTATTTTATTTTATTTTATTTTATTTAGAGTCCTGCACAATACATAGTAGGTACATATAGGCTTTTAATAAAGGTTTAAATTGAACTAATTCTTTACAAGCAAAGGGTTGGGTTAGGTTGTTTTGTTGGGGGCAGAGTGAGATGTTAGATTCTGAAATGAATAATAAAAACTTAAATGGGGTCCAAAACAAAAGTAATATTTAGCAATTTTAGTGTACCTAGAAAATTCTAAAATGTTCGTTTCTTCCCCCTAGACATGGAAGTGAGATTTAAAAAACAATATCATTAATTATTTTGTAAACACTATTAAATTAAGTAATCATTAAATAAATGTTAAAAATTAACTAAAACATTCCATCAAGATATGAATTTTTCATCTATATCATTACATAAAGGGAATATATTCTTGATATGCAAGTAGGTTTGGAACAACTAACATCTATTATATATTTTTGAAAATTGGTGATTAATATAAACCATGATTTTTTAAAAAAGCTCTACTTTTATTTTCTTAACAACTTTGTTAGCATTTAGCGAGGATCAGTTTTTAGTTCTTCATAGCATATGTGGGGGAAGTCCCTTCACAAGCCTTTCAAATTCAGTTTGAAGACAGAAGCAAAACTCAGGACTTTCCACTCTGACTCTCTAGTAACAAGGAGAAGGTCTGGTCTCATGCCAAACCAGAAACCAAATATATTTTATCTAAATTCTCTGAAAGGCTTGTTAAATACAATATGATCTGAAAGCTCTAAAAATGTGTCACTCTAACATGAATGATGTTCAGTAGTTATTTGGTAATATCCATAAACTAATGTTCTCTTTAAGAAAACTTCAGTTTTAATATGTTTTGTAAGTTTTACCCACTCAGAAAATAAAATTCAATAATCCCAATTACAATCAATCATCACCAAGCATTTTTAAAGTATCTATTATGTTATTAGCTGCCTAGAAGCATTCTAGGGGTTAGGAATACAAAGACATAGATAAAAATACATATTTTAATTTAAAAAGCAAATTATTTTTACTGATAATAACATAGCATAATTGTTTTATTGTACATGATACTTTAATATTTTAAGACCTTGGTAAACTCCCTATAAAATGTAGACAAATGAATGGAAGCATTGGAGGGAGTTTTGAAAGTGGAAGTTCTCCACACAAAAGAAATCATGGATCTGGATCATCTCTCGCTCCTCAAAAAACATTGCATGTATGTATACATATGTTTATACATATGGGTATATATATTTGTGTGAATACATGTACATATCATGTCTTTATATTTTGTGTGTTTGTATACACACATCTTTTAAAAACAAAGTAAAGAACACTTAAGAGAAGAAGTGGGGCTGGGGCAAAGGTCCAAGTTTTTTAAGATCTTCCTGTGAGAACATGTCAATAAAGCACAACTTCTCATTTAGGCAATGGAGACAGTCACTTAAGTGGTAGGATTTAAAGGATTTCAGGAAAGCCATAATTCCCAAAAATATCTCCCTTGCAATTCAGTTTCAATTTATGCTTGAAATCTTATTCTATTCATTTCTTTGAAAATGCAAATATTCACCAACTGATTCCTAAAGGGGAACCAATTGCTTCCCAAATTCACTTTTGTCTTGAATGAAATGACCTAGGCATATCAGCAAAGCCTAAAGAGGAGAGTTAATGAAAAGATGAAAAGATTCCAGAAGAGAAAGCTGGTATATCTAAGAGATACAAGGCAAAATATTTAAACAAAAACAAAAACAAAAAAAAACCCAACATTGTTTCTTTAGGAATCAGAATAGGAGGGAATATTTTCAGAAAAACCTGGGAAGACTTCATGAACTGAGAGAAAGTGAAATAAGCAGAAACCAGAGAATACTATACCAGAAGGTCTGGGTTTCAATCTATTTTCTGATGCTGTCTATGTCTGTGATCACAGAGAAAATGCTTAAATTCCCTAGAACCCAACTTCATGGCCACATAAATGACATGCATATATTTTAATCATTTCTATATAAAGATAATTGCATTAGTAGATGTTAGAGCAGACAATGACCCTAAAAATCATTGACATTAACATAGCACCATGGATAGAGAACTGACCCAGGTAAGGAACATCTGGATTCAAATCTAGCCTCAGATACTTATAAACTTTGTGAATCTGAGCAAGTTACTTGCCTCTATCTGCCTCAAATTCCTCAAAAATCATTTGGGAATAAACTAAATAAACTAAAATAAGGAGGGAAATAAATTCCACCTGCTACAGCAGTTATGAGAATCAAGTGAAATAATATTTGTAAAGCATTTGGCTCATATTAGGCACTTAATAAATCCTTGTTTCCTTCCTTTCAAGACTAAGACATTCATTTGTAAAATGACAAAAAGAGGCATAAAAAGATTAGGCAAGGTTTCAAGTCAGAGAGCTCTTTAACAAAAAGGTTATTTAGTAAAGAATATATGATTCTATTATATAGTGTTATAATAACATATTGCAAATCTAGCTCTCAGTCCAAGGTACTTTCCACTACACCACAGTGATTCTGAGAACAATAAGAGTTTCTTACTTTTCAAAGGCAGGATAAAATTATTTCTGCTTGAAAGAAGAAAGTTTATCTGATACTTTCTTCTTTTTCAAAAGTAGAAATAACTATCATACCAACCATGGCTTAAAAGATTGTTTCTAATATTATTTAAACTTAAACATTTTCCAATGTTGCTACGAAGTTCTCATTGAAACAGGTTTTCTTCTAATACATCCTTGTAATAATGCTCTTATAACTTCCAAAGTCTTTAATTCTTACAAACTTTACAAGCTAATCACACTTTTTGAAAATTCACAATAGTCTATAAACAATATGTCCTATTTTAGGATTTTTTGTCCTATTGTTTTTATATCTTCTGGAAAAGTTTCTTCATAAATAATTCTGATCTCATTAATTCATAAGTATTCACAACGTTCCTACTTTGGGCTAGGCTCCTGGCACTGGAGATTAAAAGGCAAGAAAAAGAGAATAGTTTCTGCCTTAAAGTAATTTACATTTTATCATATCATATCGAGACATTATGCACACAGAAAAGCAAATATAAAGTGTAGAGTCAACTAACAATTGGCCATTTAAGGAAAGTTCCACCTAATAATAATAATAATAATAATAATAAGGAAGGAAGGAAAAAGGAAAGAAAGAGAACAAGCAGTTATACAGTGCCTATTACTATGTGCCAGGTACTTGGCTGAGGACATTTTACAAATATCTCATTTGAATCTCAAATTGAGAGATAAATAAAGGTTAAAGTAACTTGCTTATGATCAAACAGCTAGTGACAGAGAGTGTATTGAATTCAGATCTTTTCAGAGCATAGATTCAGTGCTCAAATTTTACAGTCTTTACAATTAAGTGTAAGCTAAGCCCCACCCTCCAAGTTGGTGCCTTTATTCTTTATATCTTGTTTGAATATAGACTATGAGCTTTTTAAGATGAAGAACTGATGTTGTTCTTATTGTTTTGTTTTTCTTTATATCCCAGGCTTAGCCCAAACCCTTGCACATAGTAGGTTCTTAATAAAAACTCCTTAACTTGATTTGAACTCTAAAGAAAGATAAGAATTTTCATTGTCAGAAATGAGAAGTGTATATATATTTCCAAGTTCAGAGAATGATACAGTTTTTGCAAATCCAGTTAGGCCAAATATATCCTAGTGGGGAACATTTCATTGAATTAAGACCATTCCAGTTTTTAATATTTTTTTCTTCTCATTCTGACTTTTCCCAGAATTTTTTTTGGGGAGAAGGTGAAGATATAGGCAACTTTTTCAATGCTTCCTAACAATTAAAGCACTACATAACTATATCTACATCTTTGTCTATCTGTCTATATCATTTAACTATTTTTATCAGTTGTACTATGACAATACATAATCCTTACCTCTCTATCAGCAGTCACTTCTTTTCTACTTTGCCCTAATGGTAAATTTTCATTTTCCACCAGCTTACTTAATAGCAGTTCTCCTACTATAACATTTAACCTGAAGATTAGAGTAGAAAAGAACAGCAATTTGCTTCAGGCATACAACTATTGCTTATTGTTTCCCATTCTTTTTCATAAGTGGATCGATATGAGAGCTTTCAGATATTTTATATTAACAACAACAAAAATGTCAAAACAAAATTCCTAACAGAGGGGTGTAACAGCCTGTAGGTATTTACAATGATTGCTAAAAGCCCCGGGTCTTAAGATACATTGGTTATTCATGTGAAAGAATACATATACATACAAGATTGTGGGCTAGAAGAAAGTGAAAATGGTATTTTTAACTGAATATTGAAAATCAAATTATAGGAACTATGCTTCATTAAATTTAATCTTAAAAGTTAATAGAAATGTATTTATATTTACAAAAAGTTCATTGAAATTAACAAAAAATTGTATGTTCCTTTTTGTATTATGGTATTGCAATAAATTTTTAACAGTTCAAATTAAATATGCACAGACTCAAGGTTATTATGAATAATAGAATCTAAATTTTAAAAAAATGAGTATTTCAATTATATTTAAACGGTCTCAGTTATAGAGTTGTAAAGGATTTTAAAGGTCATCTAGTTCAAGTAGGACAATGGAGATCCAATGGGTTTAATGAGTTGGCCACAGTCACATAGGTAAGGAGCTGAACAAATAGGTGGTATAGTGCACAGAGCTCTATATCTACAGTAAAGACTCATTTTCCTGACTTCAATTTGCACAATTATTAGTTGTGTCACCTTGGGCAAGTCACCTAATCTTGTTTGACCCAGTTTCTTCATTTGTAAAATGAGCTAGAGAAGGAAATAACTAAAACACTCCAGTACCTTTGCTTAGAAAACCCTTAAAGAAGTCACAGTCAGTCACAGTTGAACAACAATAAAAGTTGAGTTGAAATGTGAACCAAGGACCACTGACTGAAAATTCAACATTCTTTCTGTTACCTACCTTGTGTTTCACTCTCAAATATATAATGGTTTAACCAGTTATCAATTAATCAAGTATTTTCAAATGTCTATTATGTGTCAGGAGGGACTATACTATGAACTAGAGATAAATAGGCAAAAGTGAAACAACAATCCCTCCTTGCCTAGAAGAGGCTTTTAAGAGTAAAACAACGTGAATACCAACAAGTAAATAGAAAACCCATACAGAAAAATGCAAGATAATTTTGAGAGAGAAGTAGAAAAAGCTAGCGGATTAGGAAAGGCTTCTTATAGGAGGTAGCACTTGTTAAAGAGAGCTTGGGATCTTAAGAGTTGGCAGTAAAGACAGAAGGCATTCCATGTAGGAAACAGCATAGGCAAAGGCAGGGAGGCTAGAAGGTGAAATAAATGATAGAAGATAATACAGTTTAACGGGACTTTGGAGGTCATAAAAGAGATAATCAATTTGTAATTTGAAATCTGGAAAGAGATAGGCTAGAATGAGAAGGCATTTCCATTTTATCTGATAGACAATAGGAAGTCACTGGAGCTTTTTTCACTTGGGAGAGTATGTGAAGAAAATAGTGCTTTGGGAATATCACTTTGGCAGCTGAGAGGGGGATCAATTTGAAAGAAAAGAGATTGAGTTTACATTATTTCTGCTTTTTTGGGCCTTTGTTTGCTACACATTAGCACCCCTACCTCAGGACAATCTGGGAAAGCAAATAAAACTCAAAATGTGGCTCTTTGTTAAGGCATCTGATATTGAGATTTGGGGAAACCTACTTACTAAATTGGATTTGGGGGATTATCTCTCTCCCCTAACCTCTTGACAGATAAGTAGTGTAGGGTATAAGAACTCTGTGCCTAAAATCAGGAAGATGTGAGTTCAGATTCCGCCTCAGACACTTAAACTAGCTTTGTAACTCTAGGCAACTTCTATCTGGTTCAGTTTCCTCAACTATAAAATGAAAATAATAATACTGAGGGACAGCTAAATGTGTCAGCATCAGTCCTGAAGACAGGAAGACTCATCTTCCCGAGTTCAAACCTAACCTCAGAACACTAACTATGTGATCCTGGGTAAGTCACAACTCTGTTTGCCTCAGTTTTCTCATCAATAAAATGAGCTAAAAAAGGAAATGGCAAATCATGCCAGTATCTTCATCAATAAAACCCCAAATGAGGTCACAGAAAGTTGGACATGACTGAAATGCCTGAACAACAACAACAAAAAATAACACATCTCCCAAGTTATTATGAGGATGAAATGAAAAATTATTTGCAAAGTGCTTTAGGATAGTCAGTGCCTGACATATAGTAGTTCCTTAATAAATGCTCTATCCCCATTCTCCTTTGGTAAGACAAGTTAAAATTGAAAATATGTCTTTAGTTTTCATTTAGGGGAGCATAGAGCAAATGAAAGTCTATCCATATTCTTCCCATTTACAATTATTCCTTATCTGACCTATGCAAAGCGACACCATGGATTATTTCAGTATTACCATTAGGACAATCAAAAATATTAGGTGAAGAGAATGCACAACACAGTGAAGATTTTAAAATTTGACTGATTTATAAATCAAAGAAATTGATTTATTTCTTCCTATTAAGCTGAAGCCACTCTCATACTAAGAAAGTCCTCTGAAAATAAACCATTAAATCAAACATGCAAATAAAGAAAAGCAATTAAAAGATACAACCTATCCTACATATATTTAGATTTAACAGAACGCTGTTGACAACTTCACAAGCTCCAGAGCTGAAACCTGATCCCATCCCTTAGATTTGTTGTATTTTATTTTTAGAAGTAGTTACTTCCCTCCGGTAAATGGTTAGCGAGTGCACCACCAGGTCTGCACAAGACAAAAACTAAATACAGAACCTGGTGATTTAAGAAGATATTAACACATAGAAAAAGGGTCCAAATCTGTTCCTGCGCAGCCTGTCAGGCTCTCTGACAATCAAAACAGGAACACTATGCTGACATTTTGCCAATTAACACAAAGTGAACTATACTTGAATTATTTCCTAAGCATGTTCAGGATATGAACCTTTCCAAATGCCTCTTCTCTCATTCCATAATTATAATCAATTATAAAAGCAATTTCTCTTATAGCTTCTTTTATTAATTTTCCTTATTGTATCACACAATATAAATGTTTCTCTTTGAAATTCAGGCTAATTTTGAATTTTTTCTACTGGGAAAAGCCTTTACAAGAAAGAGTAGTAAAGTATTTTAAGGATTACAGACCTGAAAGGAATGTTAGAAGTTGTCTAGTTCAAATCCTTCATTAATATAGCTATATCTATGTAGATATATAGATGTTGATAGATATAGGTATTTTTTAAAATATCACCTTCATTTTTAATATACCCCTCTCTACCCAATGAACTATCCATTGTAACAAAAATAAAATAAAATAAAATAACAAGATTGGGAGGGAGAAGGGTTAGAAACAATTTAGTAAAACTAACATCAACCAAATCTAATAGAATATATAATCTAACAGTATATACAATCCAATGCATTGTATTGTTTTAAATTTATTTTAAATTTGAGTACAAAATAAGAAAAGAAAAAATGCCACATATATAGCAGGAGATGAAAGGATTCAATATAAAGCAATAAATTTCCATTTCAAAAAAACCTATATGATAAATATTACATATTGTTTTCAAAGTTGTCCAGCTTTTCTTTGCTTCCCTATACATTTTCTTTTTTTCCTCTATTGTGCATTTTTTCCTTTAATTTTCCTCCTCTCTTCTTCACTCCCCCCCCCCAAAGAAGGCTACAATTAGGCATGGATATAGATAGATAGATAGATATACCTATATTTTATGTATTTGTATACATATCTTTACATACATATAAACACATATATATACATACATACACATTGATATCTATAAACATACCCATATATGCACAAATATATTCATACTATATGTGTAAGACTATTCTATGCTTATTTCTATTTGTCATCTATTTCTCTGGAAGTGGATAGCAATTTCATTCATAAGTCCGAGTCTTTCCATTTTTTTTTACTAAATCAACTTGTTCAAAATTTCCTAGACTATAGAAATATTTCAACCTATCACATTCTGAGAGATAAAATGTTCAGAAAAATTTTCCCTCCCCCTATTTCTCTGCATTCTTCTTATTCTTGGCTGTATAGATTTTATTTATATGAGAAAATTTTAATTAAAAATAATCAAAATTATACATTTTATAGTTTAACAATGCTCTCACCTCATAATATGGTTTAAAGTCTGATACAATTGAAACTGCTTCCCTTACATCTTTTCCTCCTGGTTTCTTTGAAGTTCTTGACCTTTTGTTCTTCCAAATAACTTTGTTATAATTTTTCTCTAACTCAATAAGTTAATTCAAAGTGATGGCATTACATAATAGATTAGATAGATAAAATTGTTGTTTTTATAATTATATTGGCTTTACCTACTCATGAACAGTAAATATTACTTCAATTATTTAGACCTAACTTTATTTGTATAAAAATGCTTTATGCTTATATTCATAAAGATCCTGTGTCTGTTTTGGCAGGTATACTCTCAGGTATTTTATAGTGTCTAGTTATTTTAAATGGTTTAAAACAGGACTTCATAAACTTTTTCCACTCACAACCCCTTTTTGAACAAAAAATTTTTATATAGTTATGTATATAGTTATGTAAAATAGGTATACAAATCAAACATTTGCTAATTATAGATCATAAAGAAATTTATTTTAAAACAATTCTTTGGTTTTTTGCCTTTTATTAAAGCCAAAAACAAATACTAATGAGATGGATGTGCTTGTTTATTGTTACATAAAGAATTAAATTTTGGCAGAATATTTGCTACTTTTATTGCTGCCAACTTTCCCCCAACTCTCACATTCAATTATGAGAGCTTACATGGGGTCACCACCCTCTAGTTTAAAAAGCTTTGGTCTAAAATGATATTGAATAATATGGCTGACATATAATTTAGTTTCCTATTTTTTCTCTCTTGATTAAATCTATTTTAGCATTAGTTTTGTCTGAAATCATGATTACTACCCTGGCTTTTTTATAAAATAAATTCTACTTCTGATCTTTATTTTATGACTGCAATTGTCTCATTTTTATATCATTTCCTGAAAGCAGCATATTTCATAGTTTTCACCTTATGGATAAGTTCATCCCATTCTAAATTACAATTACTTGTATATTTTCCTCATTCCTATTTTTCTTGTCTATCCTTTTTACTTTATCTCTTCTCATTACTCTGTTTTACTTGTGTTTTCTTGTCCTTCTATTCCTTAACTTATACACCCCTCTAAGAATTCCTCTCTTATTCCTTTCCCCCAATTCTTAACCCCCCTTTCCCTCTTATTGTTTTCTTTCTTTCTTTCTTTCTCTTTCGTTCTTTTCTTTTCTTTTCTTTTTTTCTTTCTTTCTTTTTTTTTTTTTTGGCATGGCAATTGGAATTAAGTGACTTGCCAAGGGTCACACAGCTGGAAAGTGTTAAGTTTCTGAGGCCAGATTGAAAGCCAGTGCTTTATCCATTGTGCTATTTATCTGTCCCATTGCCCTCTTATTTCTTTCTGATTATACATCTTTTATTCCATTCTAGATGTATATGTTGTTTCTTCTTTAACCCATTCTCAATGAGAGTAAGATTTCAGTACTACCTGTCCTTCCTTCCATTAGCTTTATTTTCCTTTTTTCTCTCATTTGTATGAAATGATTGCTTCTTTTTCTCTCTCCTTATAGTGCTTTATATATATATTTAGAACCACCCCATCATACTCAGCCAAGCCCTTCTTTCTTGCTCAAATAAAAATGATAGTCATAAAAAATTAATAGCATTTTCACATATAAGTAAACTATTTGACCTTATTGAGTCCCTTGTGTTTATTTTTCCTAGATATGTCAATATTTTTTTAAAGTTCTGATGTTTTTGTCACAAATATCTGAAATTCTTTCAGTTTGTTAAATATCCTTTTTTTCATTCATGATTATACTTTGCTATGTAAATTATCCAGGGTTATAACCCTGGCTTTTTTGCTTTTCAAAATACAGTATTTCAAGATTTATGAGCCTCCCAACATGATAGCTTCTAAGTCTTTCTAAGCCTAGTTTGAATTACCATAAATACTTAAAAGTATTTAAATTGGCATTTCTTTTCAAACATTCTAAGAAGTTTTATTTTCACTCTAATTAAGATCAAACATCTCAATTAGTTCTAATTTCTGAGGATTTATTGTACTGCCAAGATATTAAGAGACACCCTATTTTCCAGAACTAAGGCCTAGTAAGTAAGCTGTGCCCTAAGCTTGATATAACAACAATCCTTTGCACTCACTCAGAATAATCTCACTTTGTACCAAAATCATATAATTATTATATTGCTTTGACTATCACCAGGTGTTTTCTGAGCTCAGACAAGTACCAGATAACTATCCATTTTCTGGTCATGAAGTCCTGCTATGAATCAAATTTATTTCATTATTGCTATTACCCCTTATTGCCAGGAATATAACTCACTACCTCAGGTCTCCCTACAAGGGATGGGGCCCCAGCACTTATGTCTGGATCTCCCCACTTGCAAGCCATTTTCCTCACATTGGAATTAAACTTCCATTTTATTCCTGATCTTCTGTCGCTAACCTGCTCTGTTTGGCTCCAACCATCAACAGATTAGAAATCAGTTCAGTCCAGGTGACATTAATTTATGACAATAGTGGGATTAGACATAGAATTGGTCCATTTTACTCTCTAGTACCAGTGGAAATGGACTGGATACCAGTGGAGATTTATTTCTCCACAGTCTGACCCACCTATCAATCACTCAATCTGGTGAGTGCTTTGTCCTCATACCTGTTCCAATCCTTTGAGCAGCCACTTTGATCAAGCTTGCCATTTTTTTTGTAAGGAAAACTCCAAGGTTCCTCCACTAACCTGGTTTCTCTCAAATCATCCTTTTCTTAAATTGCATGCCTTTGTTAATTGGGCTTTCTGCATAGCTCTGCTGGGTTTTTTTTTATTGCAAATCTCTATAAAATTGTATTTGTATCTCTCTCCCTCTTTCTCCATCTCTCTCTCTCCCTCTTTCTTTTTCTCTTCCTCCTCTCCCCTCTTCCTCCCCCCTCTTTCTCTCTCTTCCTTTCTCTCTTTCTCTCTCCCTCTTCCTCTTTCTTTCTCTTTCTCTCTCTCCCTCTCCCTCTCTGTCCCTCTCTGTTCCTCTCTGTCTCTGTCTCTCTGTCTCTCTATCTCTCTCTGTCTCTGTCTCTCTCTCTCTGTCTCTGTCTCTGTCTCTCTCTCTTTTGAATGCAGAAAAGATTTATTTTACATTCTTGAAAGAATGGATGCCTAGGTGAGTAGGCACACATTTGAAACTCCAAAGGCAGCATTTTATTTCCTATCTTAAAGCACAAGCCCCTCCCCTGATTAACCCATTAATTAGATATCACAGAAGACATGAATCTCCATCCCTCATTACATAGCTAGTCTCTGACCCCAAAGAGCTTACATTCTTTTAGGGGAAGATAAATCCTTGATTATTCCTTGATGTCCTTGTGTGTTTTATTTTTTTAAATTAAGTTTCATTTCTCCAATTTAATTTTCATAACTATGGAAATCAAATGTCTATTTCTCACAAATTCTCCTTTATTTCTTTTTTAATAATTTGGTTTCTATATCCTTTTCTAATCCCTCAAATCTGACTAATTCTTTTTTACATCCCACTTCATAGGAGTCTATTAAGCCCTGCATAGATCTCCTTACATGGGATGGACAATTAATCCCTGAATTCTCTGTTAATTCTTCTGACAGGGTTGTACTAGAAATGAAACCACCTCCAATTGTTCCCTTCTTTTTGCCAATAACCTTTCTAGAGTCATTCTGTTTTCTCATGTCATTCTCCTAGTGGCATCTAACTACTCTGCTATTTCCTTCACTCCTTCTCTGGTGTAACTTATCCAATAATATTTACCCACCTAACTGCATGTTCTTCTTTATGCCTTTATTTTTTTAATTGTAAACCACTGTAAAGTTCAAACTGCATTACTTGGTAACCATGTGTCTTTATACGAATTGTAAATGTGTGCTTTGTTTGAATTGTTTGTTTCAGTTTGTATCTGTCTTATTGTTTTTTTCTGTGATTCTGTGTTTGTAAAATGTAAAATGTCTATGTAATGTTTGTGTTGTTTGTAAATCCGGTTCCCTTGAGGGATGTAAAATGAAGCCACTCAGAAAAACTTATAAAGGGTGTAGCAGAAAGTTAAAGCAGGAAAAATGAACGAACTTTCATTGTTGAAGCAATTGTCTCAATAAATAGGACTAACTCCCACTTTAGACTTTCTATGGGAGATTAGGTTATTAGAAAAGAGAATAAGAAAAAATCTGCAAGATACTTTTTTCTGTCATTTCAGTTTTAGATTAGTTAGAATTGAAGAAATAAAGTTAGATAATCAAAGTTTATGGAACTACTAAAAAACATCTTGAAAGATTAAGGAATTTGAAGACTCATTATTTTATGATTGCAGGGTAGAACTCCTGGGACCTTATAGTAATTCCAGGAACTTGCTCCCTTCTGAAATATCTTAGAAAGTTTTTGGAGTACCACTCTGTAGAATTTGCTTTAAGGAAAAATAAGGATTAAATTTAATAAAAGTTTTTAAAGTAAATAGCCAGGTTAATAGCTTCATTGTTCCAGTATAATGACAGGCTAGTTTGAAAGTAATCCAAATGTGAAGGGAAAAAAAAATTAGGTAAACTATTTGCACCTTAAAACAACTTCTTGTTAACTCTTTCTTGACATTTCTGATCATGAAAAGAGAAGATTGTTTAAACCAAAGAAACCCCTATTATTACTTCAGGTCAGAATTCCTCTTGGTGTTAATTCCTCAAATCTCAGATCAGATTCCCTAATGTAGATATTTAAAAGAAAATGCTGGAAAAATGTAGAGAAACCTGAATTGTATCCCAGTTGCAGAAATTTATTAATTGTATAATCCTAGGCAAGTTTTCTTATCTCTCTTTGCCCTCAGTTTCTTGACCTGCATAAAAAAAAATAATAGTGGTACCCACTTTCAAAGGTTATTATTAGGATAAAAGGGATATAATGATTTTAAAGTCCTTACCCCAGGGATTGGCATATACTGAGCACTCTATTATATTATTATTTCTTTAATTGAATATAATTGTTCCATGCCTGGTAACTCTAAAATGGGCTTAAAATGCCAAAGGTAATAAAATCAATGACTTTTATGTGGGATAATTTGGAAATACAATCGATGTCAACTGAAAGTTTGCTTTATATTTTAAATATGCGATTTTGTTTGTGTTATTTTTGAATTTCTAAATTCTCTTATATGGTAACATTTGAGCAACCATTGTAACAGAAATGCTGTTAGACAAAATTATTTTTTAATTAGACTTTTAAAAGGCTATAATAGGGGCAGCTAGGTGGTGCAATGTATAGAGCACCAGCCCTGAAGTCAGGAGGACCTGAGTTCAGATCTGGTCTCAGACATTTAACACTTACTAGCTATGTGACCCTGGGCAAGTCATTTAACCTTAATTGTCTCAGCAAAAAGAAAAAAAAAGAAAAAGGATATAATAAAAATAAATATTAGAAAAATGTTATATAATGAAGTATATTTTGTTATAAAGCATATAATATTTACTATAATAGCAAATTTTCATTTGAAAATTTTTGAGTATTATGAAAGTGAATATGGTAGTTTAAAGATGTAGCTTCAATATATTAATGATGAATTAACTATCAGGTATTTGCTATAGGTATGAAACCCAAAATATGGGTAGTTTTAATTTATAAGTAAAGGATAAATCACATGTTAATTATTAGAGAAATATCAGGAAAGATAATCAAGCCCTAAGTTGTGGTTAGTGAAATTTTGATATATAAGGTAAATGTTCCTGGAAATGTAATTTACTATTATCTGAGCTTTGATTACAGAGATAGTTATCTGAATTGTTATGAAGCCAGTAGTAGAAGATGCCATGTGCTACACTCTGGTAAATGGATGTCTGTGCCTGGGAAAAGTGTTGGGGATGTCCTTGGCATGACCTAGATAGGATCTTCCTGATTCTATTTCCCCATTGTATTATTTCCTTTCTCAAAAGGAAAATTTCTGCCTGGTTGGTTAATTCTGTGCCTTGCTTTTAACACCGTGCAACTACATGATTGTCAGATATGACTGATGCCTCGAATCAAACAAAGCTTAAGGGAGGTTTTTCCCTCTGTTATCATAGATGACATTGTTACTTTTGTTTTTGTTTTGTTTTTGTTTTTTTTACTGTTTATATTAAATTTCTGTAATCAAGAAGTTTTGTAAGTACTATACTAAATCTATTAAATAATAGATTGATACTGAAACATCTCTGAGTTATCATAAAAGGATGCAATTTTGACCTATAATTGTAATCAAATTATAGTATAGGGCCAATTTCCTCCTAAGTGAGAAATGATTAAATAATAAGATAAAGATGTAACATGAAAGTTTTCTAATTAAATGGAATAGTAAATTTTGAGAAAAGCAACAGGATTAGACTGTTTTCTCTATGAACTATATACAGATGTAATATTTGGTTTCTAAAATTTATCTATCATGCAAATTCAGGGTTTGAACATGTTTTGATAACAGTTTTGAGCACTGAATTTTACACATAAATTGTATGGATAACGATAAACAAAGTGAAATTATTTTCCTCTTATTATCTGTCTGATGATTTTAAAAGGTAGGAGAGTTTATTTTGCAGTTGGACCCTCATAAATTTTATTAAAGCATCTTACATCATGGACAGAATTTAGGTAAGGATAAAATAGCAAATGACATATGACCTGAAATTCTCTGAAGTTTCAAAATTGGTGAACCAAATTTAATGACATTACCAGCAGAATTATCTAGGAACCTCTCAATTTGGAACCTGAAAATAAGCATATTGTCCAAGAAAGATATTTGGGGACCAGGTGACTACATAAAATATCTGGGACTCAAAATATGCTGGTTAAATGGAAATTGAGAATGGATTAATACAAGGAGACTTTGTTTTAGTTACCTTCATATCTTCTTGATTGTCTTGGTGACATGTAAATTTCCCTTCTCAGAACTACTCCATTGTGAGACCCCTAAGTAGTTTGATTTGTATCTGTCTTAATGTAAGTATACAATTATGGAAATAGTGAGAAAAATTTTTTTGCATTGTTTAAAACTATCCCTGTATGGCTGGATCAATGCTATTCTGAAACTCTTAACTAAAACCCTAAGTTATGTTGACCAAAAACTCAGATTCAAAGATGGATGCAAGGAGTTCTCTAAGGGCCTCTACCAGATCTCACTGCCAAATTAATGAATGTGGATTCCTGAATCATCAGAAAAAAAACCCTTCCTCTTGAATGGATGGAAGAACCTCCCAGGGACCTTAAGGTGGGTCTAGTATGGGCCCAGAAGCAACTGAGATCTAGATAAGATAATTGTTTCAATATTCTGGACAAGGGCTGGGCATACTGTCCTAATTGTTTTTTCCCCTCTTCCCCTTGTTATGTGACCAATTATAAAGGCCCTGATTCAAATGAATGTTGCCATTCCCCCTCCCTATATTCTTTGCTCTGCTCTCTTTTCTGCTTGCAAGCAAACACTGTATAGAAGCATTACCTGGAACTATTTCCCTGAGAGATTCCCTTCAAAGAACTAACCCCTTCAGCAATATCTCATTCTGACCCAACTGGCCTCCTTTGGCACCTTGGTTCATACCTGCCTCTCCTTTATTGGACAGAAAGGAGGTGTTCTTTCAGACTCCCTCTCTTTGGCCAAAAGCAGGAAATGTCAAGCTATGAGGAGATATTCTGTTTTCCAGAACTAAGATCCAGTAAGCAAGTTGTGCCATCAGTTTGACATAACAACAATTCTCTGTGCTCACTCTCTAGATGATTTTACCCCCTGGCAAAATCACATAATTATTGTATTGCTTTGACTACCACCACGTGATCTCTGAACTCAGACAAGCACCAGAGAAGTACCCATGTTCTGATCATGATCTCCTATGAATAAAACTTGTCTCAATGTTGCTGTTACCCCTTATTGTTAGAGGTACCACTCACTGCCTAGTCACTGATGTAAATACTGAGATCTTTCCACACTGACTTGGGACCCCTCACTAGGGATGAGGCCCCAACATATGTATCTAGATCTCCTCCTTGGTCACAAGTCATTTACTTCATTTTATTCCTGACTTCTGTCCCTAACCTGCTCTGTTTGGCTCAAACTATCAATAGATTAGACATCAGTTCAGTCTGGTTGACAGTATTTATAGATTAAATTTAAAAATTAGCACTTTTCTTGGCACATGGCACTGCTTTTTTTCTCACCTTCTTTAGGAGGTCTTATTCTCTCAATATTAATATCTTAATTTTGAGATAACCTTCAATTTCCCCAAAAAATACTTTATATGTAGATTTCCATTTGGATGGAATTATGTTTTTGACTCTCTTTAAATCCCCAAATTCAATGCCTGGCCCTTAACAAATGCTTGTTGACTGAGTGAACCTGTGATTTCTACCCAGATCAACACCTTTTCTACAAAGCTAAATTGTGTCAAAAAGCAAGATAAGAACTCAGATCCTCAAAGGCCAGTTCATTATTCACTGTGCCACCTCTCCTATATACTTAATAAGTGTTTCTTTAATTGAATTGAGTTAAAAATTCTATGGAGTAAAAGAATTATGCAAAAACTCACTTCTATTTGAAAACTTCAAGAATCCCTAAGAAAGGGAAGATTATTTTAGCCTGTTACTAAGTAATATAAGAACAAGAGAATGAAAATTAAATTAAATTAAATTAAATTAAAATTAAATTTTGCCTATTATGGAAAACCTCCCAGAAGCCTTCAAATATACATGATGGAAGTTCTATTACCTAAAGGTTAGCAGGGCAAAGAAATTACTAAATGTACTATTCGCAATTCCACCTCAAAGATAATTGGACAGGATGGACTCTTCAATCTTAATCGTGTCTATTTTTTGTGAGAGTGATTCATAGGACAAGAATATGACCAATTATAGTTACTTGTCAAAAAAAGTGACCTGACTACCTGACTTAGCTGTGACTGTCATGGAAGTGGTGGCAGGAAGTAAGAGCAGAGCCATCCAAAGCCAAGGTATCCAACAGCCCATGTCCTTCATGGCCTTTGAAATTCAGGTGAACAAACAGCCATAAACCTGCAAAAGAGAAAGTTTTTAGATTGATGCTATTTTTACCAAATTCCCTGTATTTCTCTCTTCACAAATAAAGCTACCATAAAAAGAAAAAAATGTGTATATCATATAATACTGATGTTTTAGTATACGTTAAATATTCCAAGAAAGTTTACAGATTAGTTCCAGATGTGTGACCAATGAGACTCAGAATATTAGAGAATAGCTTCAGAATTAGAAAGACCTTGGTCCCAATGCAGCTTCTCTCTCTAACTGGTTGGGTGACCTTGATTGAGCACTGCCTTAAAGATGTAGGCAATTCTCTGAAATTCTGAATTGCAGAGAATTTTTGACCAGGGGCTGGTGAATAGCATCTATCGTCTGTTGGTTTTTTTTTTTTTTTTTTTTTTTGGCATGGCCAGTGAGTAAAGAATGGTTTTTACATCTTAAAATACAATAAAACTTCATTTATAAGTGTAAAAAAAATTTAGGTCTAGAGCTGTACAAAAACAGACAGGTGGCAGGCCTGGGGACATTTTGCCAATGCCTGAATTAGACAATTAAATTGAATTGAGAAAACTAGAGGAAAAGTCTTAATTGCCAAGTATAAAGGAAGAATATTATGCCAAACCTGGGGGCTTTAAAAAAATCGTTAGAAAAAATGGCAGTCATCATTTCTTTTGGTACCCACATAGTGATATAATCAACAGCTAGTAGAACTATAGTTACCATTCTTTTTTTCTTTTATCAGCCACTATGACCAGTCTTTGGCAGACCTGTGAAAATGGCAACATCTATAGCTCTCTATTTGGCTTCTCTTTTCAGTTCTTTCTACCTTGGGGCTCAGTGCTGTAAGAAGTAATGCCTACTTTCTAGCAATTAGAAATTTCATTGGGGATAAAAGGCATAAATGGAAATAATTCAAAAACAAAGGAAGACATCTTCAAGGTATCAATCTTTTACCACCTATTCCTTCCATCAACATGTCTCTTTTTGGGTTTTCATTTCTTTAGCTCTCTATTTACTGTTAAGTTAGAAAAGAAGGTAAAAAGTTAGGTACATAAGAACAGCTAGTTGGTGTAATGGATAGAGCACCATCCCTGAAGTCAGGAGGACCTGAGTTCAAATCTAATCTCAAACACTTAACACTTCCTAGCTGTGTGACCCTGGGCAAGTCACTTAACCTCAATTATCTGAGGAAAAAAATATAAATATATAAAACAATCCCTTTTAATGAGTTAGCTCACTAATATGTGTAGCACGGAAAAAAAAGATCACTAGTCTTAAATTCATTCTAGAGTTTGAATCCCAGTTATACCACTTACCCAGCAATATTACCTTTATCAAGCTACTTAACTCTTCCAAGGTGCATCTTCCTTATATGTAAACTCAGGCTATATGTAAAATGGTACCTCTAGTGCCTTAAAAGAATGAAAAGAGTTCTCTGGGAATTTTATAAAATGAAAAAGGATCAGTATGGGAGTAGGATGGGAATAAATTGAGGCAGTAAAGAGAATTAACAAATAAAGTAAGTTTTTTCTTCCCTAAAATAAATCAAAATGAAAGAAAAGAAAAATCCCAAATAATTATAACTTTGTGTATTCATTTTTCGACTTCGAGGCACTGCAAGGATTCTGTAATTTAACTTTAGGGAATATGAGTGAAATGATTCACTCCACAAAAAAAAAGCAGTCACCAGAAGGCTTGACTGACCTATCAGCTTTATCTTTTCTGAGTGTTAGTATGGTATAATGAATAGAGCACTGAACTGGGCATTAGGAAAACCTGAGTTTAAATCTGACTCAGGCACTTATAAGATCATAGATTTCATACAAAAGAGACCTAAGAGAGCAAAAACAACCCTTTCATTTTACAGATACAGCAAGTGAAGCCCAGAGAAATTAAGTAACTTGTCCATGATCACATGGCTAGAAAATACAGGAGACAGGATTCAAACAGTCTTCCTATTTCCAGGTCTAGGTCTCTATCCATTACACCATGCTTTCTCAAACTAAAGTCAGACATGTGATGTTTTCTTTTTATATGGTGGCATTTCAAAGGGCTACATAGACTAGTACGTACTGGGAAATTGTGAAGCTGAATCAAAGACTTAAAGATCATCTCTTTTAACTCTTTCATTTTGCAGATGACAAATCAGAGCTCCAGGCATTTGCCTATTCAGCAGAATTTGAATTTTTGTCTTCTGAATCCAAGACCAACACTCTTTCCATCCTATTATACTGCTGAATTATATCACCTTGGCTTAGTCGTCACCTCATTGCTTACCTCAGTTTCCTCGACTGTAAAATGAGGTTAATAACCACACTTACTCCCAGAATTGTTGTCTGAAGATCAAATGAGATAATAATTCTAGAGAGCTTACTTAGCATAGTGCCCAACACACAATAGATACAACGTAAATTCTTCATAATATCATCATCGCTATCATCTTACTTACTGTGTGACTGAGCAAGTTACTTTACCTCTAAGACACTCCTTTTTTTCCCCTGTCTTAAATGTGGGGCTTGGACTCCATGATCTCTAAGGTCCTTTCCAGTTCAGGATCTATGATTTTATGAACCTTTCCCAACCTCTGACTCTGCTGCAAGTAACTAAAATTTCTATCATTAACTTAATTCTTTAAGAGCTTTCTGGAAACAGATTTGTGCTTTTATTTTATTTCAATGAAGTAGTAATAACAGCACTTTGCAAAGTGCTATACAAATATAACTCTGTAATAAATAAAAGCATGTGTTTAATTGTGAAGATTCAAGTCCTCTAGTTCATAGAAATACCCCTCTTGTCACTGTTTTTCAAACCTTGCCTCATAAGTACCAATACCTTGCCCATCTGTGCTTTAATAACTAAAATAATCTTTTAAATAACTTGTCTCCTTGATTCTACCACTCCAATCCATCATATGAATAGCAACAAGAATCATATAATCCTTTTACTCTGCTCCAAAATTTACACTTATACTTCCATGTTACAGCTAAATTGATTTTGCTTGAAGATTCTCTACCTTTGTCTCTTCCTCTGTCTCTCTCCCCTCCCCCATCCACCTCACTATCTAACTACTCTCATCTCCTGTTACACTTCAACTTGGATTTTCTGTTTCAGCCAGGCACATGACTTGCTCACCCCTGACTCTAAGCCTTGACACATGCCATTCCCTTTGCCTGGAATGCCCTCCCTGCTCTATTTGGGCAAACTATGCTATTCCCTGACTGTAATATTTTCTCAAGCGTCACTTCTCCTATTGAAGCCTTTCCACTCCATTCAGATTCATTCATTTTCATCATTTCTGTTTTTTTAAAAAACATTGGTTTTATTTAATAACATTAATAACATCTTATAGCACAAATAACATTGTTAATAATAACATTAAATAAACATAATGTTTATTTAATAACATAAAAAAGAAATGTTTTAAGTAGAAGGTAGTGCTTGACAATCTGGAACTATGCTCAAAAAGTTACCAAATTGTGCATACCATTTGGCCCAGCAGTGTTCTACTGGGCCTATATCCCAAAGAGATTTTAAAGGAGGGAAAGGGACCCACATGTGCAAGAATGTTTGTGGCAGCCCTTTTTGTAATGGCAAGAAACTGGAAACTGGATGCCCATCAATTGGAGAATGGCTGAATAAATTATGGTATATGAATGTTATGGAATATTATTGTTATATAAGAAACGATCAGCAGGATGATTTCAGAGAGTCCTGGAGAGACTTGCATGAACTGATGCTGAGTGAAATCAGCAGAACCAGGAGAATATTATACACAGCAACAAGACTATACGATAATCAATTCTGATGGACATGGTTCTCTTCAACCATGGTTCCTATTGTTCAGCGATGAAGATAGTCATATACATCCAGAGAGAGGCCTGTGGGAACTGAGTGTGGACCACAACACAGCATTTTAATGCTTTCTGTGAATATTTCCTTGCATTTTGTTTTCCTTCTTAGGTTGTTTTTTTTTCTCTCTTTCTAGATCTTACGTTTCTTGTGCAGTAAGATAACTGTATAGATATGTATACATATATTGGATTTGTCATATAATTTAACATATTTAGCATGTACTAGATTACCTGTCATCTAGTTGTGGGGGATGGGGGAAGGAGGGGAAAAGCTTGGAACAAAAAAAAAGTTTTGCAAAGGTCAATGTAGAAAAATCACTCATATGTTCTGTAAATAAAAAGCTTTTAATAAAAAAAGAAGAAGACAATGCTTGAATTGAGTCTTGAAAGAAGTAGCAGATTCTAAAAAGAAAAAATAAAGGACTGTGTCCAGGAAAAAGGCATAGAGATGGAAGATGAATTGGTATATGTGAGGAACAGCAAGAAGGTGATTTTTTTTTTTTTTTTTTTTGCTTAGGCAATTGAGGTTAAGTGACTTTCCCAAGGTCACACAGCTAGGGAATGTTAAGTGTCTGAGACCACATTTGAACTCAGGTCCTCCTGACTTCAGGGCTGGTGCTCTATCCACTGCGCCACCTAGCTGCCCCAAGAAGGTGATTTTTTAAAGTCATAGTAAAAGAAATTTATGTATGACTGAAGAAAAGTTTGATCATCAAAAAGATGATTTTAAAATGAAATAATATGATACATTCATGTTTAACATATATTGGACTACTTGCCATCTAGGAGAGGGGGTGGGAGAAGGGGGAATTGGAACACAAGGTTTTACAAGGGCTAATGTTGAAGAATTGTCTAAGGATTTGTTCTGAAAAATAAAAAGCTCTAATAAAGAAAAAAGAAATAATATGGTATATGTTAAATTCTCTTACTAGAAAATTTCAAGAATAGGATAGGTATCCACTTGTGTTAGATGGTTTACTTATCATAATACCTGTAGAAGTCAGTGATTCAGATACATGAAGTCACAATAAAGATAAAAAATTTTAATCACTCCTCATCTTTCTTTTTGCCATCTGAATGGCATTTTCATGTTGAGGTTCAAGATGAACTAATTAATCTCTGTGATGTCTCTGAGGGAAAAAAGTGGAAATGACATATTTAAATTCCTCAAAGTTTTTAGCAATAGGACTGGACCTACTTTGTGTAGGGAAATCCTCACTTTAGTGTTCATCTCCCTTCTCTTTTAGGGAATTAATTTCCTACTTCCAGATCACCTTTCATTTCTCCTACTTGGAAAGCTATTTACATGAACAAACTTTCCTCTTGTCAGAGATGTTTTTTATTGGGATACTTTTAAGGACCACATTCATATCACATCCACAGTCCCAACAGCAACATCTTCACAGGTAAATTCCCTATAGTGTACAAACTGAGAAAATCCTATCTCTAGACAAACTGCTCTAAAAGTGGACCCCTGAACACATAGGACCAGTGCCCCAGAACAAGAAGGTAACCCCTGAAGCCATCTAGTTTGACCTTCTATTGTTTTTTATAGATGAGAAATTGAAACTCAAGGAGTTATGTCTTCCCCAAGATTACAATAGTACAGTCAAATTTGAGGTGTACTATTTACTCTTTCTACAATTAATTGTCTTGCCTCCACAGGCTCCATTTAACAAAATGCTATTGTGTAAAGAACTAACAATTCTTTTCAGTCTAATAAAGACTTATTAAGTGGTTCCTATGTACCAACCACTTGGTTAATAAGTAGTGATGATACAAATAATAATAATAATAATAACTAAATTAAATAGCCACTGCTCTCAAGGAGATTCCACTTAACTGGGGGAGACAATATGCATATATAAAATTAAATAAAGTGAAATGGATTGGAGAGATTACTGAAAACTTGAGATGGGGAAGGATCAGTATAGGTTTCCTTTAGGTAAGGAGTTCTTAAAGTTTTTTGATTCTTTTTTTTTAATGTCATTGACCTGTTAAATCTATGAAACTTCTTCTGAGGATAATATGTTTAAATGCATAAAACACAGGATTACAAAGGAAACCAATTGTGTTGAAATAAAGATATAATTTTTCCCCATCCAAATTCATAGACTCCCCCTCCTTCCCTGCCAAGTTTCCAGGGACACCAAGTTAAGAATCCTAACTTTAGAAGCTGGCACTTGAACTGCACTCACCAAGAAAGAAAACAAATCTTATTTTAATTAAAAATTACAGCAGTAGTCAGTCATAAGATTATAGATTTAGAACACAGAATGGTGTCAAAGCTCATTTAGTTCAGTCCTTTCATGTTACAGAATGGGAAACTGAAGCCCAAGATTCTGAGTTGCTAGCATTTGAACTCACAGCCTCTCCAAATTCAGCACTATTTTCTACACACTGTTAGCTATGGCTCCCTGTTTCTTTTTATGGCATTAACTGTGTGCCTCTTACCCATACCACCACTTCTGGGCTGGTGCAAAATGCTTCTGGGAACCCTTCTTAGTTTCATCTCCTTTTCCTTCTCAATTCCTCTTCCCCTTCCAAAAAGAGGTTAATAAATTATCATTCATGTTTACACAGGGCTTTCCGGTTTTCAAAGCACTTTTCTTCCCTGTAGTAACTCTATGAGGTGGATAGTGTCAGCATTATTATGGGCAAAGGAGTATGGTGAGAGTTGGGAAGGAAAGGGAATGGAACAATTACAATTATGTCTGCTCAAGCCCAAACTTCAAACTCTTGCTTTCTGATATTATTCCTCGAGTTTCCTTTCAAATTGTTTCACAATCTGAATCCCACATAGTCTCTCGAATACTATTCAATATGACTACCATATATTAGGCGCCCACAGTATGCACGGTTCTCCTATCTTATTCGGCCCACTTCCTCTCTTCCCCGGCTTGTTTCCTTAACTAGTCCCAGCTTCTCTAGGCAGTGTTAGCTACATGCTTCCCGCTCACACTGGTTACTCGGTTCTATCATCATCTGTTTCTTCTTTTCGGACCTAACCTGGCTTATTCCCAGCTCCTCACCATGCACCTCCTCCCCTGCTTCCGCCCTCCCGGGTCTCCCTAGGTCTCTGGTTCAGTCGCTGGTGCGCTCCCCTGGCTGCTAGCTGGCTTCCTTGCCGCCCCACTTGGGGCTAGTGCGCTTGGCTTCAGGCCAACAAACTTCTGTGGGACCCTGCAGCGCCCTAACTGGGCTGCGCCCGAGCCTGGAGACTGCTTGCACAAGGCGGCGACAACCCTCCCGCGGCTCCTGAGACCACAGGAACAGCGGCTGGCGTTCGTGCAGCAGAGCCGGCCCAGATAAGACCGTGGAAGGCTTTAGTGCCGCGGTGACCGGGGCTAACAGCGTTCTAGAGCCGATGACCTGGACTTTCGAGCCGCGGCCACGGATGCTACTGGAGGATTCTGGAGACGGCCGTTAGCCTGGAGAGTAGCAGCCGCGTGCTGCATGGTAATTAAGAAGCTGGGGATCGGGGGCACTCCTGCAGAAACTGTGCCCGGGCCGCTGCAGCTAGATCTGCTCCCCTCCTCCCCTCTCCTACCTCCCGTAGTGTCACCTAGGCCATGACATAGGAGCAGATCCCAGAATGTCCCGGTAGATAGTGCCAACCTAAGCAGGAACTGAAGACCAGGAACCTTCCATTTCACCAATTTATACCTATTTTCTCAATTTCTAACATATTAACACATCTTAAATTAAGTTACCGGAGCTAGGCCACCAGAATAACCACATTACAATCTAACAGCATTACCTTTTCTGGATTTATATTCTTCTGGCAAGGACATTGTCACTACGCATAGTAATCACTAGGAGATTATGACATTTAATGCATTGTTAGTGTCTATACACAGCAGCATATACTTAACTGGATACATGCCTATATTCAGACATACCTATAGCCAAGCTATAAAATGGACAAACCTGCATTACAGATATACTGCCCTGTATGTAGCACACCAAAAAGACATGGCCGTGTTGTAAGCTTAAATTTGTGTGGAATCTATAATGAAAAGCATATCTGTGTTTATGTGGTTTCATTTGAGTATGTTCTGTGTACTTGCCCATGATGTAGTATGTAAATGACTTACTGAGCATAGTTAAAACACTGAGAAACAGATAAACATGAATGACCACTGACATGGACAGATTACATGCATAGAATGTATATGTGTGTGTGTCAGGGAAAGCAGAGCCAGTTACAAATTTGAACAGCTTACCTTCAGTTTTTGTTTAAGTCCCTCAGAAGCACAGTAGAGGTCCGTACAAGGCTGCTGTAACTGCTGAGGAGTTGCTTGAGTGAGTCTCCCTATGAGTGGGAAAGGGGATGCATCTCTGTCCTTATTAGTCTAACACAGTGTGACCCTCCCACTCAGCAAGAACTGAAAACACTGCAAGAGGGGACACCAACAAGACATGGACAGGTCTTTTCTAATCATAATAAGATCTTTTAGGAGTGAAAATTTATCCTCCCAAAAAGATGTGATGTGGCATGTTTTGCAAAGCTGTTTCATGAATTATAAAGCGGGCAATTTGATTTTCAGATTTGAAAAAGTATCAGACTTCAGGTTTTGAATCAGTAAATAGAAAGTATTGTATTTAGCAGGAACCCACAGCTGGAGCATGGGTTCTTAACCATTAACCAATTAATTAACCAATGATCAATAATAACATCATCCCCACATTCTCAGTTTTCTATTATAAGTTGGAAAAAGGAGGAAAAAAAGCTGAAATAGTGCTTTAAAAAATAATGTTAATGTACAGAGTACATTGAGTAAAGTTTCACTATTTCCAAGGCCACATGAGCTATTTTTAAAGTGAAATACTTTTGCCCAGGTGTTCATGTTGCCACTAATTCTTAGTTTTGATCTTTGGAGCTACCTAACATCTAAATATGACCAGTTTCTTCAGATTTCTTTGTATTTAAACAAAAACACTAGAGAAAGAAAAGTATATAGGACATAGAAAGGTAATCTGGACATTGAAGAATGGATATCTTGTTTAATTATTTTTTGTCATAGTTCAAGGTTGTCATTGATTAGGAATGTGATTTTATACAAATTAGAGATCTCACTTTATTGATTATAAATGATCAAAAGTCTTAGATTAAAATTGTAATTAAGAACAAAAAAGCTACCTCTATTATCATGGGCTGAGTCTAAATGAAATGTGTAGACAAAGTAAGGTTTTTTTATCAAAAAATTCAAAATATAACTTGGCAGCAAATATATTGGATGTCCCTTGACATACCATTCACTGATAATACTAATAAATATTAGAAGGACTGGTAAAAGAATGGACTTACAGATTTTTTTTAATATGCCCTTCAGGCTCATATAAGTATCAAAAATAATTTCAGATTAATTTATTATCTAGATCCTTATCTACAGTGATACAGATCTCCTTCTGTAATGTTTTTGAATGTCATAAAATATTTTCTTATATTATTTTCATCATTAATTTTTGATTGCTGCAAAGAAGAGTCAACTAGCCACAGTACCAAGTGAGTCACACTGCTCAAATGACCATTTTGAAGGATATGATTCATAAGTTCATGTCTTTGGTGTTTATTCCATTGACAAATAATAACACCAACAAAAAACCTACTTTAGAATCCATATTTTAACATTTGTTTCCTGTTAAGTTGTATTTTCTGTATTCACAAACAGCTATTATTTTGAAGTGGGCATTCTGGCTGTAATTTCTCTTGGAATAAAAGTTCCTACAATGGATATGTATTTTTAATTGGTACCACTTAAAATAAAAATAAAAAAGTCAAGAAATTAAATTTTTACTTCTAATTTGTTTTAATACAAATAAATTACTTTAAATATTTTTAAAATTCACAGTTTTCCAAAGTATTTTAACAGTCACTTGAAACATCCAAGCATGTTTGTATTCATAATGTTATCAATTTAAAATATTTCTTTCAATCCACAATCAAAAATGGAGAACTATATTCTTTGCTTTCAGAATTCTACTATCCCTTATCTGGTATCTGGTCTAAACCTCATTTACATGATGTAGTTTCCGCTTTTTTATTAAGAAAGCATTCCCCTTTCATTCACTTTCTTAATAATGCTTGTTTTAAAATGATGCCTGGTCATCAAGCTTTCACACACATGCACACACACACATACACACACACACACACACACACACACACACTGCCAAGTTTTGGTCTTTTCAAAAATTCTTGTCATTGAATTTGAAAGTGACCTAAAATAGAAAGTCTCTTCTTCCTAACCAGCAGCACTTTATGTATCCTAAGTAAAATTTAAAAGGATCAGTCTTTCCTTTAACTTTCCCCTGAAACTGCAGTCCCTGACCTAACATCTGAAAATAATAGGGGCTTCTGACAGAACTCTGAATCTTGGCAAACAGCTTGCTGCCTTTCTAATGCCCAGTTTAGCTGTGTGCATGTGGGAATCCCTTCTGTACTAAAAAAGCTATTTTAGAAATGAAAACCTTTCAACATTTATGTTCTGTGTAGGACAAGGTTAACTGTTTTTGCGCCACCAGAGGAGTGAACTATATTTGATGTTTTTTTCAAAGTTGGTTCTATTCTTTGAATACACCAGATGTACAGTATAACCCATTTAAAATGAACATTATTCAGTACATTAACAATAGGTTTGTATGTTTGGGAGGTTTTTCCCTTAAGGAATCTCATTCTTTTCTAATCCTTTTTGTTATGTTTCTTAGTTTTCTAATTTTTAAATATCCTTTTGTATTTTCTTTTTACTTTCTTTTTTTATTATTATTCCATAGTTTCCATTTGCCAAGGAGAAAGAAATTCAGCAGTGCCCCAAGCTAACTTCTCAGTTACCAAAACATAAGGGTATTCATTCTTCAGTGAATTTTCAGGGCACTGGAACACATGACTTCTACACAAAAACCCAGCAAATTACTTCTATGCATCAAATAGTAATAGGAACGGACTTTATTGTTAACTGTAATTACAAAATACAGACTTGTCATCATCAATGTCCCCTTCTAGTTACATTCACTAAATGTAACTGTGTTAAATTTAAGGGTTAAAAGAAGTGACCTACAACATTTATAGTTTCAATTATATTCAATAGTTAACTTTTGACTCAAAGTGTTGTTTCCACTATTGCTTCTGTAGTAGGGATTCTTATTGGAAGATATGCAGCTCTCCTTGTCATTTTTGTTTACTTCCATTCCTAAAAAATAATATAGCTTGTGAAATGCACCTGGCTTAGAAATCAGAAAGGAATATATCACTGGCATAATTTTCAACAGTTTAAAAGAATGTCTTCAAAGAATCAGTGTCGCTCAACCAAAGTAAGATATTAGGGTTAGGCATGGATAAGGAAATGGTGTCAATGCTAACATTCCATTCCATGTGAAGAAAGCTGAGAAGTATGTTTTAAAATTTTTCATTTAAGTCCTTTAAGAATCTCCCAACTAAGTATTAAAGTAAACTGGTCATTCACTCCTTAAAGACCAGCAGCAGCTGGGTGGGGCAGTGGGTAGTGCTAGGATTAGAAAGGAAAATCTGATCCCCATTCAGCTTTGACCCCCATTTTCTAGCTCTTTGGCCCTAGGCAAGTCATTTAACTTCTGCCTGCTTCTGCTTCCTGGACTGTAAAATGGAAAAAAAATAATAGTATTTATCTGTCATGTTTTTGTGAAGATTAAATGAAATAATATTTGTAAATTGATTCTCTTCATAGAGCTGGGATTAATTGTAACCTCCAATATATGATCTTTCCTAATAGAATTCTAGTTTAGTGCTCTCTCTCCTCCCTGGAATTCATTTTATTTTAACATTGTATGTATTTTGTATTTACTAATATGGGTACATGCTCTTTTGTCTCAATAGAAGAGGAAGAGAGGAGAAAGGAAACAAACATCATAGGCATTTAACAAATGCTTGTTTCCTTTCTCCCATAGTCACTACTCTATTTGAGATCCTCAACACCTTTCATCTAAATTATTGATACCATAGATTCCTAATTGGTCTTTCCCTTTCTAATCCATCCTTCATACAGGTGACATACTGACTGTTATTCCTAAAGCACAGAAATGACCATCATACTTTCCTGCTTAAGAAATTTCAGTAGCTATCACCTTTAGCATAGATTTCTCTGATCGTTATTTTCACATTTAGACTTCAGCCTATATCTGATTTCACAGGCCTAATGCTTCCTACCAAATTGGTCTATTTGCTCTTTCTATTAAACACATCCATCTCCTGCTTCTGTGCTTTTATGTAGGCTATCCCTCATGGCTAGAATCATCTTCTTACTGATTTCTATTTCTTGGACTCCCTAGGTATCTCTTGATACTTCCCTCATTACTAACTTCTGCCTTTCTGATTGGAGGGTGACTTCATGAACTCCAAACCTCCATTGGAGGAGAGAATTTAGTTCAAACATCCTATTTCTCATCTGCCTGCACTAATTTGGGACTTCTCTGATTGACTTTTTCATTAGTTTCCATTTAGATACTACCTAGTCCTCAACTTTTTCAGCTTTTTTTTTTTTGTCTGTTGTCTTCACTGATTGTAACATAAAATCCTTGAAGGTAGGAATTGTCATTTTTCACATTTACATCCCCAGCATGTGCCTGGAACATAAGCAGGCACTTAACAAATGTATATTGATTAGTAATCAATTCTCTTCAGCATCCAGATTAATTGTAACCTCCAATATATGACGTTTCCTGATACCACCTACTGAATGATCTCTCTTCTCTCTGAAATGACTTTGTTTTAACTATGTATATATTTTTGTATTTCTTTTTCTGGGTATATGTTTTTTCCCAATAGAAAGTAAAAAGAGAGAGAAGGGAACAAACATTTATTAAGCATCTACTATTGGCCAGGTATTTATGCTAAGTACTTTAAAAATATGAACTTTTTTGTTCCTTACAACAATTATGTGGGATTAATGTGATTATCCTTATTTTAAAGTTAAGGAAACTGAAGCAAGAAGAGGTAAGTCACATACCCAAAAGCAAGTAAATATCTTACTAGATTTAAATTCAAGTCTTTCAGACTCCATGAGCCACCTTTTTCAGTCATTTTTCATTCATATCCAATTCTTCATGACCCATCTTGTGTTTTATTCCACCTTGCTGCTTACTAATAGACTGTAAGTTTCATGAAGCCAAGGATTGCTTGCATTTTTGTCTTGGTATCCCCATTGCCTGGAACAGTGTGTTTATAGGTAGGTACTTAAAAATGCCACTGAATATAAATATGTTAGAACTATGTTAAAAACTCTTTAAGGGTTATAGAACCATTAAACTATAGAGCTCTTAGATAAGAGCTAAAAGAACCCTTTCATTTTATATATGAAGAAATATAGGTTTGAAATCAGATTGGAATATTCAAATATCTTTAGTTTTCCCCTTTTCTTTATACATTTAATTTGTTCCTCACAGCAAGTGTGTGAGGTTGATGCTATTATTCTCGCTTTAAAGTTGAGGAAACAGAAGCAAGCAGAGGTAAGTCACTTGCCCTTGGGCACCCAGCTAGTAAATATTTGGATTTAAATTTAAGTTTTTCAGACTTGATAAGCTATCTTTTTCAGTCATTTTTCATTCATATTCAATTCTGCATGACCCATCTAGTGTTTTTTTATCACTTTGCTTACTAATAGATTGTAAGCTTCATGAATCCAGGTATTGCTTGTGTTTTTGTCTTGGTATCTGCAGTGCCTGGAACAGTGCTTGTATAAGTAGGTGCTTAAAAATGCCACTGAATATAAATATGTTAAAATCTTATGTTTAAAACCTTAGTATATAAAATTATTAAAATATAGAGTTTGATAAGAACTAAAAGAACCCTTTCATTTTATAGATGAGGACAGTTAGATTTGAAATCACATTGGAATATTCAGACATCTTTAGTTTTCCCCTTTTCTTTATATATTTAATTATTTTCCAATTCTAGTTTATTCTGTGTACATTGTTTCATATTTTCCCTTCTCTCTACTCCTGGAACCATCAATATAATTCAGGCTTTCATTACCTCTCAATTGGAATAGTAATACCAATGAAAATAGACTTTCTCCAGTATGTCTCTCCTCACTTTGCTCCCAATGTGTTTTTCCTCTGAGCATGTCTGCCCATGTCAGCTTTCTGATCAAAAATATTCAATGATACATACCATTATTTTCAGTATTAAATATATAATATTTACTGTGGTATCTAATACACTCTATTATATAACTTGATTATACCTTTCCAATTTATTTCATATAAATGCCATTCAGTCTGTGTTTTTCAGTTCTTACAAAATACATTTGCTTATGTTGTTTCTGGATTCTGAAATGAATTATCTCTGACCAAATAGCATTTATGAAACACCTACTTTGTGTTAGGTACTGAGGAAAACAAAGACAAACTGAAAAACAGTTCATGCCCTCAAGGAGCTGACATTCTACTCAAGGGATCCAGAAGTTAAACAAATAAATAGTTATAGTGCAAATTAACTCTATTGACATACATTTTACAACTTTTTATATCTTAAAATATGAAATATATTATCTTTTGGGGGTTCTCACTTGTTTTGCATGCTTATCATACTAAATTGGCAAGATTTTGACACATTTAATTCTTTATCACAATAGTATGTCATATTGGATATTAATTATATCTTTGACAAATAGTTAGTTTTTTCAATATAGTTTAGAGGGTTTCAATATGGCATAAACCAGGTTTATTTCAAGTCACTGAAGCATGTTTATTTCTATATAATAAATATAGGATTAATTTCTTAAACTTTTATGACATGGGGCATGGTACAAGGATGTGTTTTGGTATCCCATCTCCATTTGGGAAATTCTGTAACTCAGAAACAATTCTGTGTGTCATTACATAAATATTCTTATCATAGTTTATCATTCCTGTAGTCAGGACAGGACTTAGAAGTTCACTGGTAGTGAAAAACATCCCATAATGATTTGGTTATCTATTACAGATGGATGGAGATTTCTGAATCTTACAGCCTCATTTAAAATTTATCTGAAAATGATTTTACATGACTTTGAATTAAAAACTGAGTTTTATCAGTAAAAGATACTTTCCCCCCCCATTCTCTAGTACTCCAGCCTTTATATTGTCTTGTCATGCAAATAATTATTTTTTTCTTCTTAGCAATGGTTATAAAGGTTTTTTTTTTTTAAACTGATCTCAATGTCCTTCTAGCTTTAGGAAATCTATGCTACACTGGGAGAAATCAGTAACTATTCCTGGACCTTCCAAATACCTCTGAAAGTCTTTCCTGAGAATTAATTAGGCAATTTCACAACAATAGCTTTTTCACTTCTTGGTATTGTTTTTCAGTTTTGACAGCTCATGCCTTTGAGTTAGTTAGTGTGCAATTGATCTAGTTTCAATGTCTGTAATGTCATTGAAATACTTATTTTCCCTATACCAGCAGCAATTATAATGTCTCTAACAATCGTGCAAGTGTGCTCTTTATGAATTATGAATACTATAATTTTTTCAGGTTGTCCTGGAATAACATCCATTCTTAAAAGCTACTGGATTAAAAACACATGAAAAAGAGATCAATATATAAAAATAACACAAAATATAGTACTCAACAAGCAGAGAACTTAAAGGTTTGAATACTGTCTGATTTCATCTTATGAAGGTACAATTTTCTGAGCCATTCTAGTATCAATAGAATCACACACGATACAATCACTGCTATTACAAAAGGAAATTATATCAAAATGACTGCTTATCTCAAATAATTCACAACTAATTGTATATGCTTGTTTGAGGAGGGAGAGATTGCTATAACTAGGGTGATTGAGAAAACTTTCCATAAAATGTAATTCATATGCTGAATTTTAAGGTAAGTTAAGGATTTCAAGAGAGAGATAAGGAGAGATGACCTGCATGCTGTGGAAGTAGAATCAGCAAGACTTGTCAGTTGATTGGATATAAAGGTAAGGTAGAGGGAAGATGACTCAGAAATTGGGAACTTGGCTTACTAGTGATACTGACAAGAGGAATGAATATCTTTGGAAGAGAGAAGAATTCAATGGTTAGTGAGGAAGATGGTACCCTTCCTCCCTCTCTTTCATACTCTTCATTTAATCAGAGTGAGTAGCTCTTTCTTTCATTGTTATTCAGGCCAGAATGATGACATTATATAAGAAGATGAAGTTTAAAGGGAGACAATGAAAACTATTACATTTGATCTAAGTTGAAGATGAAACATTATGACTGGGAAACTCTTCATGTGAAAAAATATCTAGGAGTATTAGAAGACTATAAATTCAATGTGATTCATGAATAATATATCAAACAAAATGAATAAATTGATCTTAGGCTACATTAAAAGAAGGATAAATTCTCATACAGGAATTACATATTTGCATTATTTGCTACCTTGGTTAGACCAAATTTGGAGTGCTTTTATGAACACCATATTTTAGGAAGAATATTAGCAACATAGAGCTGATACAAAGGATAGCAACCATTATGATAATGGCGCTTAAAACTATGATTCCTGTTCATGCTGAAATCAGTTGAAGAAACACCTAATACTAATGGATTTACAGGAGAATTCTATCAAACTTTTGAAGAAAAATTAATACTGATATTATAATATTTATTCTCAGAAATTGAGAAATTATTCTATTAGATTCCTTTTAAGGACGAATATAAAACAAATACTTAAATCAGGAAAGGATACATCAAAGAAAAAGAACTATAACAATATCATTCATAAATATCAATTTAGAGATCCTAAATAATATCCTATCAGACTATAGCAATCCAGCCAGTCATCCATTATGACCAAATTAAACTTATACCCAGTTAGGAAAAATGGTTCAACATTAAGAAATTAGCTTAATGATATTAGAAATAAAAAAAAATCCCATATCACATTGATCAGTATGGAAAAGGCCTTTGGATGAATTAAAATGTCTCTTTTATGCTAAATATGCTACAAAGTATAGGTATAGTGGGATCTTTTTTCTTTTTAATAGCATTTCTACTCAAGATTTCTTCCAACTCTGAGAATCTGATTCCATAGAATAGGGTAGTTGAAAGAAAAAAGATGGAAATGACCATGGGGGACAACATAAACTGATAAGAAATTTAACAGATCCAAAGAGGAGGAAGGTTTGATAAATTGTGAAAATTATTTGTGTTTTTTTTTCTAATCTAGAGCATGTGTAAGTATTCTGTTTCTTGTCAATGTGTTTTATAGCATTTTAATTGGCTATGGAGCTGGACATGAATTTGCATGCTTAAGGCAAGAACAGACAATTTTTTTCCCCTGGTGCTGTTCAAATAATGAAGAAATGTCATAAACCTCCAAATGGGGACAGAAGTGATAGTATTGTCCTACTACTGTTAGCAGCCTATCTCCCCACCCTAACCTCCATATAGCCATTCTTTCTGTCTCTTTAATATTTCTCTGATCTTAAGTGACAGAATATCAGAAGTGAAATTGACCAGGTCATAAACTTTGGAGACTTCAAAAGATCAGAAAAACTAAAAGTGGTTCAGCTCCTGTAGTTCATAACACAGTATTGTTTGAACCATAGCAGTTGATCCAAATAAGGAGTCTACAAACCCCTTTAAAATCCATTTTCTGGAAAGCTTTATAAGGGTTAATGTTGAAGAATTACCCATACATATGTTTTGCAATTAAAAAAATAATAATAAAATGGGAAAAAATTTAAAAAAAAACTTCCAAAGCTGATTCTTAATGAAAAGTAAAATAAATGTCTTTTTTTTTTAAAAAAAAAATCCATTTTCTGTGCTGAAAATCCATTTAGACAGCTACTCTGCTAATACATTTAAATTTACCTATTCTAACTTCTCTGACTTTGTTGCCTGTCTCAAGGATATATTACAGAAAACATAGAGAAAAATATTTTGTCATTCAGGATCTAATTGAATTCCTTTAAAGATTGAATATTCCCCTTAAACCCTGTCATACAACTTTTGTTCTAGAATTTTTCATTTTATGTTTCTATATGCTTTATTATAACAAAATAAATTTTATTATTTAAAAAAATGGTACCGTTTACATAAACTTTTACTATTTGTACTAGAAGTTCATGCATCAATAGTTTAAAATTTTTTGCCTTAGAAAAAATATTTAATTGAAAATTAAAAAAAAAATTTCCATTCATGTATTTTTAAAGAGGGCTTAGAGAATGCTTTCTGTATGCCAGAAGGGCTACAAATCTGCATACCTTTTGACCTAAACATGCTACTACTGGCTCTATATCCCAAGGAAATCATAAAGGAGGGAAAACAACCCACATGTGCAAAAGTATTGGTAGGTGTTCTTTTTGTGGCAGTAAAGAATTGGAAAATGAGTAGATGCCCATCAATTGGGGAATGGCTCAATAAATTACAGAATACAAAAGTTATGGAATATTATTGTTCTATAAAAAATGATGAACAAGCTGGTTTTAGAAAGGCCTGGAAAGATGTACATGAACAGACGCTGAGGGAAACAACACAATAACAACAAGATTGAGTGTGATGATCAACTATGAAAAAGTTGCTTCTTTACAGAGGTTCAGTAATCCAAGGTAATCTCAATTAACTTTGGATAGAAAATGCCATCTACATTCAGATAGAAAAGTATGGAGAATGAATATAAATCAACACATACCATGTTCACTTTTTTTCTTCTTTTTTTCTCTCGTGGCTTTTCTCTTTTGTTCTGATTTTTCTCTCCCAACATGATTCACAAAGAAATGTGTATTAAAAATTAATATACATGTAGAACCAGAAAATAAAAAGAAATTGGTAGTAGGAGAATGAAATAAATGCCTATAAAATTAATTTTAAAAAAGAAGAATTCCTGTAGAAATTAGAATTTTATTTAGGACTTATAGAATACTATGGAGGTTCAGTAGTCTGAGTTTAAAAATAGTGTACAGCAAGAGAAAATGCTTGGAGCCAAAAGATGGAGTGTCTTGTTTAAGGTACAACCAGGAGACTAATGTCATTGGATCAAAGCGTATATGTTGGGGATTAAAGTTTAAGAAGATTGGAAAGGTAGGAGGGGGGTTTACATTATGAAGAGTTTTGATTCTCAAGGCAAGAGAAAAATTAAATGAGAGAAATGAAGATAACAGATATGTAAAGGAAAACTAGTAATGTAGGATCATAGTCTAAAGCTATAAAGCAATTCAGAAGTATTCTAATCTAACTTGCTTATTTTATAGTTAAGGAAACTGGGGCCAGGGAACTCTATTGACTTGCCCACTGTCAGACAGATAATTAAACAGCAAAGCCAAGATTTTAAGTCTAGATCATCCAATTCCAGAGACACTATTCTTTCTTCCATACCACACACCCTTTATTCATTGGGAAGGATAACCACCTCACCCCATTGCTGCAGATCATGTACTCTCACAAATTTCCATTCTATCCTGGGTTGATGTGGAGTTTCCACTGCCAACCTTCCCAAAAAGATTTCTTGATGAAAAATTTTTCAAGGATGAGATGAATCTCACTAGACTTGCCTAGCTTGGTTCTTGAGTGACAAATACAGACAAATTGTGTACAACTCGCATTCAAAGTTTGCATAGCCATCCTTGCCAGAGGAAGCACATCCAGTGTCACCTGCATCTCAAAAAGATTCAATGTAATCTTGATGGCTGACATCATGAAACAGGAACATTTTCTTTGTATAGTATTTTGTTCTGTTATTTTTAATGTGCATTGGGTTGATTTTAATCAACCCAAAGGTAAAAACTATATGTTAAATCATCATTTAGCTTTCTATATATCAACAGAAATAATTTTGAGAGAGTTTCTGGAAAACATCTCATAAATGACAAATATATATATATACACATATATATATACATATATGAGTCAGCAACTCTGATTTTAATTATAAGGTACATTTGAGAGCGATGAACATAATAATCCTATATCTCTTCATCGTATATAACTCAACAGTCTCTTTAGTAAAATAACTCTGTGTACAGATGATGTGTGGGACAGTGACTCTTACCTAAATTAAAATCAGAGATACTCGAGTTAAAAAGCAAAAAAAAAAAAAAGATTTATGATAAAAGGCAACTCCTAACAGACAAGGTGACAAAAACTTCAAAACATAAGATTAAATAGATCCTAAACACAGAAGCCCCCACCTTTTTCCCATTATCTGGGAAAGTCTAGGTTTATATTCTAAATGGGGAAATCTATCTCAAAAACAAAAGCATACTAGTAAATAATAAACTCTCAATTTAAATTTCCTTAGAGAACTGCTATAGAAGCAAATATTCTTGGATGAGATAATTCTGTTACCTGAATTCCCAAAGCCATCTTTGCCTTTAAAAGAAGTACTTAAATGCTAATCAAGAGGTGTGGGGGGGGAACATGAAGAGAAATATTCATCCAAAACAATTGAACTCCTGCAGCTTTTTAGCTATAGCTCATCTTGTTATTGCAAGGTCTCAAGTCACAATTCATGTCCCTATTCCCATGAGAGGTCTTCACTCAGTTTATCCCATCAGATGATATGGTCAGAGCCAAAGAAGTTATCATCTAAGAAGTTATTCCCAGATCCTCTCTATATCCAGGTCATGTAGTTCCACCTTATTTCCCTTGCAAATGGAATTAATTGATTGTACCTGACAGAGCTAAATCAGCCCCTCCACACCACCATACTCACCAACTAAATGATCCAAATTTTATCATTAATTATTTTTATCCGTTAGCACCATGAAAGCTGAGAGCAGTGAATTGGATCAGTATCGAGCCGTTCAATCCTGAGCTACATTGAATCATTATATGCACACAAGGAAAGCATATGCTAGGGAGTCTTAGGCAGGATGAAGAGCAGACCAGAGATTCTGATAGACTGGCAACTACCAGGAAGCTTTGTGATAGATTAGCTTACTGGAGAAAGAGACCAAACAAGCAATCATTGGGAACTTTCTCAGTTGTGGCCATCTGTGTGTGTCTTTTTTGGTATGCTGACCCATGGAAAGGCAACAAGGGGACTATATGTTGAACTGTTTCCCTTTCTCCTGCATGGTTTGTGTATTAAGACTATGATTAATATGCATAGAAAATTGGACTTGGAAAAAGGAAGACAGGTGTGAATTCCACCCAGTCACATACTAGTTATATGACCTGGAGCACAGCACTTAACCTTTCTATATCTCAGTTTCCCTGTTGGTAAAAGGCATATAATAATAGACATACTTCACAGTATCCATATTCAAGTATCCATATTCAAGCATCCAAAATAATGAATACAAAGAACTTTGGAGACCCTTAAAAATCTTCATGAGTGTGAGCTAGCAGTAGTAGCAACAACAGCAGTTATTAGCTAGTGGTTGCCTTCTACTTACAGATGAGATTGTGATAATAGGAAACATCTTTTGTTTTATCCAAAATGTGGCAGTTGAATGAGACTGTCCTATTAACCACAGAGTATATCTGAAAGCCTAGAACATAATATAGTTTCCTATATATCTCTCCATTATTCAACCAATCCATCCAATAGCCTGGTATCTTGTAGGATGGAAATTCAATTACCTAAGAAGATCCTCTGTATTCTGGGCCACATTATTATTCCATTTTCCTTTCTCAGTCATGGGAAGGAATATGCACACACATATGCCTATATTTATGTAAATTTTATATATAATAAAATCATATGTGTGTGTAAATTATAGATATAAATGAAGATGTAATATATAATTATATACAGATATACATATCTACGTTTGATTATTCCAGTGGGGTTTTAACAAGCTATGGCAATCTTAGGGATATAATCAATGAAGTGAAAGGGGAAGATAGTTTTTAAAGCTCTTTTTGTACCTAGCATAGTATAGCATAGTGTTAAATACTTACTTCAAACCTTTATCACTCCTCACTTGAGCTACTGATTAATCTAATTGGTCTCTACCATCTCCCATCCACCCAGTACATTCCTACTAAATTGACATTTGTAAAGCACAGGACAGTTCTAGGAACATCAGTGGCTCTCTTTTGCCTTTGGACTAAATACAAATTCCTAAAACCCTTCAGTGTGCCTCCATTTTTTCTTTCTAAATTTCACTCATATATTCTATATTCCAGACACATTTTGTAATTTTTTGTCATCCATGAATGAGGTTCTATTTTCTGTCTGTGTGCTGTTATACAGGTTTTCTTCTATACATCTCAATTCTCTTCCTCCTTACCTTTGAGTCTTGAAATCCCTAACTCCCTTCAAAACTCAGCTCAAGTGTTTTCTCTTATACCAAGCATTTCCAGAACCCAATAAAATGTAAGCTGCTTGGGGATATGGATTGTCTTGCTTTTGAAACCCTCCCCCTGCTCCCACCACTGCTACCCAGCATCTAGCACAGTGTCTGGCACTTAATAGATAGTGTTGAATGATTAATTGATCACCCTAGTTAATATTTTCCACACACCCATCAAATTACTTCATATATAACTATGTATGTACCTATATACATGCATATACATGTATATATACACTAGAACATTGTATATGTGTATAGTGCATATATGCATATATGCTTATATATAATCTTTGTGTTTAGCACCTATGGACACCCTCTTCCGCACAGGTGGGTCCCTCAGAAAAGATTATCTTAGGTTCAAGATATCCTGTGAATGTGCAATTCTCAAAGCCATAATTCAAGAGCCTCCCACTTTTATTTGTCAGCCAGAGAATATTATTAGTTGAAAGCAAAAGCAGTTGATAAGAAAAGTATCAATAAAACATTTCACCCATAAATTTGGCATACACTGTCATAAAAACAAATTCCAAAAGTGAAAAAAGAGACATATTTAGGGAATACACATGAAGAAATGCATATATAGGGAACACATGTGGCCTATAGGAATCACATATGGTGAGGTCCAAGGGGTATGTTGGTGCCAGCTCAAACTAATTAAGTCAATTGTTAAATGTTTAGTATTAGCATTTATATTTTGAAAAACAAAAACACTGTAACCCAAGGCTTGAATTGTTTTGTTGATTTTTATAGATATAAGAAAGTGATGGAAAATGTTAACAAAACAGATTAAACTTAAAAGTGATTTGTGTATTTTTTTCAGACAACTAATTATTAAACATTTACCCAAACATCTTTGGTCAGCGCCCATGACTCAAGGTACAACTCATACCTCTGAAGCTTTAGAAATATTGGTATCTTCTAATGTTGCCATTGCACAGTTCCTGCCATGCTTACTTTCTTCTGATCTGTTTTGTGTGTGTACCAATGTCCTTGTCTCTGGTATTTATCTCTACTGACATGACTTCAAGAGACATATGGAATTTCTTTCTACTTCTGGTTTGTGGAGTTAGCTCAAATTCCTTAGTTATTGTGCTAACCTCTTTCACAAGAGCAGGACGTTCTTGCTCTGTTCTTAATTTTAAAGTACAGCTCTTTTCAAAAAAGTAGCAGCCCCTCATACTAGTAACCTGACCAGTCCTAAGAAAAAATGTTTGTCCTTTTGTTCTTCAAATTATATTCCGTTGTCTCCTTTCAAAGACTTAGTCTTTCACCTATGAGCATCATGTGTCAAGTTTTTTCAGACACTGAACATCATCAGCTCCTAGCTACACAGTACCCTCAAGATGACATTTTCAGCAATTATTTCCTGCTTGTCTAGACTTGGGTCTCTCTGCTGGATTCCTCATTCTATGCTAGGATGAGAAAACAATACCTGATCAGCCTCTGTTCTAGAGGCTGTCCTCCCAACAAACTACCAAGAGTTCTGCAGATCCTGGGTCTTCTAGTTTCTCAATTGCAAAAATCTTTTTTTTCCTCTTGAAAATGTGTGAGTAGGAAGGCAGAAAAAGAAATGTAATTCTAAGGGCAAAATTGTTATAGTCCAACTATCTGGATCATCTTATAAAGAAGCCCCTGGAGTATTTCCTTCTTTTTTATTTGTTCTCCAGTGCTTTACAATGCTTTAAACATAGTAGGCACTTAATAAATGTGTTGGTTGAAATGAAGTAATAAGTACTTACTAAAAGATTAACTTTCAAGAACTTGATTTTATAGTTAAGCATCGATGGAAAAAAAATAGGAAAGAAAGAGGCAATAGCTAAAGCCCAAATTTATAGACTCAATGAACTTCTACAGAACAGAAAATGTACCTTAAGGGTATTGACAGGCCTCCAGTTTTAGTTAGGAGAGAGACAGCTGGCCACTGTTAAGAGGAGCAAATGCTAGTCTAGTCTTTTCTTCCTTCACAAATGATAGCAAGCAGCCAGTTCCAATTTGACTTTAACTCTTTATTAGTCCTCAAAAGGACAAAGTGCTCTCCACACTGAAAAGCCCCTACTTATGGTAGCAATTATTACTTTATACATTGGGAGGTGAGAGGAAAAATGAGGTGAAAGAACCACTTGAAATATTTTTTCTTCATTTTTTCCCAAGTTGTGACCAGAAAGAAATATTCTAGGGAGGCAACTAGGTGAATAAATATAATAATTTTGGGCAAGTAATTTTGGGAAATTATGCAAAATTTTCAGATCTGAGGGTCACATTTTAAATATTACCATTATAATACATTTCATAATTATCAGCATTTTCTAACTTAGTAGAAAGCAAATATGAATTATATTGTAAATTACCATTTTTTCCAGTCCTTGTCATTCTCCTGTAGTAAACCATTGCATTGTGCCCTCTACAGTATTGAATAGTTTCCTAGTGATTTGAAAGAGTTAATGTAACCTTCATAAATATCTTACTTTCTACTAGGGAGTGACTTGGGCACCAGAGAGAATCAAGCCTCCTGTTATAACATCTGTTTATTGCCTATTTAAAGTAATTTTATATTCCTTGATGCTGTTGGCCAATGGTTTCATAGTTTTAAGTTAGCACTTTGATGTACAACTTAGTATTCACAGATACTGTTAGTAAGGAATTTCAAGGCCCAATTTCTTATCAGGTAACCATTTTCTGGGTGAAAATAATGAACTTTTGAAATTAATGCCACTGCTCTTTTTCAGAAGATAACAAATTTTCATTGCTGGGTTTAGAGCATCCACATAAAGAAAGATTATGGACCATAATAAATATTTGGAAAGCACAAACAGGAGAGATCAAATGCTATATAATACCGCAGAGAACACATGCCCAAATTGCCTTGATATTAAAAGGGAGAATTTATATGTTGCAGCTGGCTGTGGATAATACCTTGGTCATTTACAACATTACAACATTTGGTCCTGTGCAATATTTGGGGACTCATTTAGAAATGTAGGCCTTTGTGTTGTGAACAAACAAATAAAAAATGCTCATAGAGCTGGGGGCAACTAAGTAATACAATGATTAGAGTGCTTGGCCTGAAGTCTTGAGTTCAAATCTAGTCTCAGAAACTTACTAGCTGTGTAACACTGAACAAGTCACTTACCCCCCATGTTTCACAATTTCTCCATCAGCAAAATGGGGGTGATGATAGTAAATACTTCCCATGATTGTTGTGAGCATCCACTAAGATACAAACATTTAGTATAATGCCTGGCACATTGTGAGGACCTTATAATGCTTATTATTATTATTAAAGGGAAGGTTTTGAATCATTTTGAATCAGAAGACTTTGAATCATTTTATCTGGCTTCCTTAGCTATCCCTAGCCAGCATTGTTCAACTTAGAAAGCAATTTACACAATAATTTCTTAAGTGCTAAGTGCTAAGACTGTTGCTTGTCATCCTCAGTTAAGAGTAATTTCAATGTATAATGATCACCTCCCTTCTTCCTATCTTATTTGTCTAAAAGATTTGAAAACTCTGAAAGGTATCTATGATACAAGGAGTATATAAGGAGTCATAATGATATCAGGACTCACATTTTCTTTGGAAATAGCAGAAGAAAAACATTCACACCAAAATCCAGTTGATCCAGTGGAAAGAGACCCAATGTGGATCTGAGAAAAAAGAAGATACTGTAGAAACAATGTAGGATTTAGATGTCAGAGGAACTAGGTTCCAATCCCAGCTCTAATACCACCTTGGGTGACCTTGAAGTGGTTGGATTTGATGCCTTTCTAAAGTCTCTTCCAACTCTGAATAAATGAATATATTAAATAACAAAGTTTTTTTTCATTTCATTTTTTAGAATTTTTCTTCTCTGAACACATAAGTTAAATTAGTATTAAAAGTGAATGAAGTGAGGGTTGTCTAAACCATGAGAAATATTCAAATTCTGGAAATGACGATGTGTGTAGATACTAAACTGATGAAAGAACTTTTCAAAAGGTAATTTTTTTTAGTGAACCTTCTGTGAATAATCAATTATTAGTTACTTTTTAAAGAGGTAGGAAGGAAAAAAAGCATATATAATAAGTTTAGTGAATAATTAAAATTGGAATTTATGTGTAAACACGTGTATCTTAAATTACTTTTAAAGAACATTAATTATGCCATATGATTTAGAGATTAGACTCTACAGATACATTTTTAATAATGCATAATTCCTACTTGATACCTTGTTGTAAACACTGTATTTTCTTACAATAAAATTTCACTTTCAAATTTGGAACTTTATTTTTTGCTATAACAAAAACAAATTTATGTAGAATGAAATGGTCTATTATTTTTTTAATTCTAGAAAAAGAAAAGGAACAAACATGGTGATGTTTTTAAGGACCAAAAAGTGAATTTAAAAAAAAAAAAAACAACAGGTTAAATGTGTTTCTTTGACTAGTAAGAAACAAGATATAAAGTACATTTCTTTGTCTATTTTTAATCCAAACTTTTGTGACAATAGAAATAAAGCTACTACCATTTTTGTGATATTGTTCAGAAGAAATTACAATATATCATCTGATACTTAATATTACTTGCAATTATATTCAGCATCTAAGCAAATCCTGCATTTTCAGGAAAAGAAAAAGAAACAGAAGGAAAAAAAAACATTACTTTTGTTAGCCTATTCCAATATCTCAAAATTTCTCATAGTCAAGAAGTTCTCCATATCCATTTTTCACCCCCAGTTTCCATCACCCAGCCTGTAACAGTTTAATACATTGACAAAAAACTGGCATTTATTATCATAGTTCTTAATGATCACATATTTGTCAGTGGCCATCATGTATGTTTTAAACTGGACACAACAATTCAGCACGAGGTAAGCAGTGAATGTTTCATTAAGTCCAAGTACAGAATTTTCTCCCTTGACTTTGTTACAAAACTCTCAAAGTCAATAAACATTTATTAAGCACCTTCCATGTGCCTGCTCTTGGACTAAATACTGTGGTTACAAAGAAAAGCAAAAAGATACATGATTTCTTTCAGCAGTGAAAAGGCACAAATCAGTTCAACTAAGATCAAGTACTGTCATATTGCATTATACATTATATGAAGAACAGTTTGGATTCTTGTTTTAGCTTACTACTTTGGGGTAGGAAATTTGCAAGGACTTATTTATATACACTTCAGCCAGCCAGGGAGACTCTTCATCACAAAATGGAGAGTAAGATAGAGGACTTTCCTTGGAGTCAGGAGAGCCTGAGTTCAAATCTAGACTCAGATATTCACTAGCTATGTGACTTAAGCAAGTCATTTGAACCGGATTGCCAAAAAACCCAAACTAAACCAAACAAACAAACAAACAAAACATAATAGGCATTAGTGGAACAGCAGTTGCAGAGAAGCCGAGTTTCTACTTCAAGGAGTTCTTAGAGCAAATGTTTCCCACACCAAACAGGTGCTAAAGCAGAAGAGAATCAAGGAACAAAGTGGAGAGATAAACCTGGACCTTGCCCTTCTTTGGTATTTAAGGTGAATTGTGCAGGTCTGAAAGAAAGGGGCTGAGTCTTTTAAAAAAATTATTATTATTATTATTATTATTAAAGCTTTTTATTTGTATAACATAGGTAGGGGTAGTTCCCCAGCATTGATCTTTACAAAGCTTTCCATTACAAATTTTACCCCCAGTCCCCTCCCCTCCCCTAGATGGCAGGAAGTCCACTATATGTTAATAATGTTGAAATACTTCACAAGTTGTGCAAGAAAAATCCTATCTACAAGAAAAAAAAAAGAAAATCAGAGAAAGGAAACACAATGCAAACAAACATCAATAGAGAGCTTGAAAATGTTATGTTGTGGTCCATATTTCATATCCCTCTCTTTGGGTATATGTGGTTTTCTTCACTGAACAATTGGAACTGGTTCGAGACAATTCTTTGTTGCAGATAGCCATGTCCATCAGAATTGATCATCCTGTAATATTGTTGTTGCTGTGAATAATGATCTCCTGGCTCTGCTCGTTTCACTCAGCATCAATTCATGCAGGTCTCTCCAGGCCTCTCTGAAATCGTCCTGCTGGTCATTTCTTACAGAGCAATAATATTCCATAACATTCATATACCATAATTTATTCAGCCACTCTCCAATTGATGGGCATCCCTTCAATTTCCAGTTTCTAGCCACTACAAAAAGGGCTGCCACAAACATTCTTGCACATGTGGGGCCCTTTCCCTCTTCTAAGATCTCTTTGGGATATAGGCCCAATAGAAACACTGCTGGGTCAAAGGGTATGCACAATTTGAGAACTTTTTGAGCGTAGCTCCAAATTGCTCTCCAGAATGGTTGGATCCGTTCACAGTTCCACCAACAATGTATTAGTGTCCCAGCTTTCCCACATCCCCTCCAGCATTCATCGTTATCTTTTCCTGTCATTTTAGCCAATCTGACAGGTGTATAGTGGTACCTCAGAGTTGTCTTAATTTGCATTTCTCTGATCAATAGTGATTTGGAGCAACTTTTCATATGACTAGAGATGGTTTTAATTTCATCATCTGAAAATTGTCTGTTCATATCCCTTGACCACTTATCTATTGAAGTGTGGCTTGAATTCTTATATATATATGAGACAATTCTCTATATATTTTAGAAATGAGGCCTTTATCAGAACCATTAAATGAAAAGATGATTTCCCAATTTGATGCTTCCCTCCTAATCTTGTCTGCATTAGTTTTATTTGTACAGAAACTTTTTAACTTAATATAATCAAAATTATCCATCTGGTGTTCAATTAGGAGTTCCAGATCTTCTTTTGACATAAATTTATTCCATCTCTACAGGTCGGAGAAGTATACTATATTACGTTCCTCTAACTTGCTAACAAAATCACTCTTTATATCTAGATCTTCAACCCATTTAGATCTTGTCTTGGTATGTGGTGTTAGGTATGGGTCAAGCCCTAATTTCTTCCACACTAGTTTCCAATTTTCCCAGCAGTTTTTTGCCAAATAGTGAGTACTTATCCCAAAAGCTGGGGTCTTTGGGGTTATCAAACACTAAATTGTTAAGGTTAATGCTTAGGTTGTCCTGATAACCTATCCTGTGCCACTGACCGACTGCTCTATTTCTCAGCCAGTATCAAATGGTTTTGATGACCGCTGCTTTATAATATAGTTTTAAATCTGGTACAGCAAGGCCATCTTCATCTGCCCTTTTTTTTTCATTAATCCCCTTGAAATCCTTGAGCTTTTGTTCTTCCAAATGAACTTTGCTACTATTTTTTCAAGATCTGTAAAATAATTTCTTGGGAGTTTGATTGGTATGGCGCTAAATAAGTAAATTAGTTTGGGTAGTATTGTCATTTTTATTATGTTCGCTCTGCCTACCCATGAGCACTTAATATTTTTCCAATTGATTAGGTCTCATTTTATTTGTGTGGAAAGTGTTTTGTAGTTTAGTTCGTATAGTTTCTGACTTTTCCTTGGCAGATATATTCCCAAATATTTTATGCTATCATCCGTTATTTGGAATGGAATTTCTTTTTGTATCTCTTGCTCCTGAACTTTGTTGGTAATATATAAAAATGCTGATGATTTATGTGGATTAATTTTGAATCCTGCAACTTTGCTAAAGTTGTGAATTGTTTCTAGTAGTTTTTTAGTTGACTCTCTAGGGTTCTCTAAGTATACCATCATGTCATCTGCAAAGAGGGATAATTTGATTTCTTCATTACCTACTCTGATTCCTTTTATCTCTTTTTCTTCTCTTATTGCTAAAGCTAACATTTCTAATACAATATTAAATAGTAACGGTGACAGTGGGCAGCCTTGTTTCACTCCTGATCTTATTGGGAATGGTTTTAGTTTGTCTCCATTACATATGATGCTTGCTGATGGTTTTAAATAGATGCTACTGATCATTTTAAGGAAAAGCCCATTTATTCCTATACTCTCTAGTGTTTTTAATAGGAAAGGGTGTTGGATTTTATCAAATGCTTTTTCTGCATCTATTGAGATAATCATATGGTTTTTGTTAGTTTGGTTATTAATATAATTAGTTATGCTGATAGTTTTCTTGATATTGAACCAGCCCTGCATTCCTGGTATAAATCCTACTTGGTCATAGTGTACTATCTTGGAGATGATTTTCTGTAATCTCATTGCTAATATCTTATTTAAAATTTTTGCGTCAATATTCATTAGGGAAATTGGTCTATAGTTTTCTTTCTCTGTTTTCACCCTACCTGGTTTAGCTATCAGCACCATATCAGTCTCAGAGAAGGAATTTGGCAGTATACCTTCTGTCCCTATTTTCTCAAATAGTTTGTGTAGTATTGGAATTAATTGTTCTTTGAATGCTTGGTAAAATTCACATGTAAATCCATCTGGCCCTGGAGATTTTTTTTAGGGAGTTGGTTAATAGCTTGTTCTATTTCTTTTTCTAATATGGGGCTATTTAAATAATTTATATCCTCTTCTGTTAACCTGGGCAATCTATATTTTTGCAGATATTCCTCCATTTCATTTAGATTATCAAACTTACTGGCATAAAGTTGGGCAAAGTAACTCCTAATTATTGCTCTAATTTCCTCTTCATTGGAGGAAAGTTCTCCCTTTTCATTCTTGAGACTAACAATTTGATTTTCCTCTTTCCTTTTTCTTATCAAATTAACTAAAGGCTTATCTATTTTGTTGGTTTTTTTTCGTAGAACCAACTCTTAGTTTTATTTATTAATTCAATAGTTTTCTTATTTTCAATTTTATTAATTTCTCCTTTTATTTTTAGAATTTCCAATTTGGTATTTAATTGAGGCTTTTTAATTTGTTCTTTTTCTAGTTTTTTTTTAATAATAAGCCCAATTCGTTGATGTTTTCTTTCTCTATTTTATGCAAGTAAGCATCTAGAGATATAAAATTACCCCTTAAAACTGCTTTGGCCGTATCCCACAAATTTTGGTATGTTGTCTCCTTATTGTCATTCTCCTGGATGAAATTATTGATTGTGTCTATGATTTGCTCTTTCACCCATTCATTCTTCAGGATTAGATTATTTAATTTCCAATTAACTTTTGGTTTATTTTCTCCTGGCCTTATATTGCAT
>JAJPUD010000859.1:534450-550241 GCA_023553655.1 Myrmecobius fasciatus | reverse complement strand
TGGGTGGGGGGTGGGGGGAAGGAGGGGAAAAGCTTGGGAAAAAAAAAGTTTTTGCCAAGGTTAATGTAGAAAAATCACTCATATGTTTTGTAAATAAAAAGCTTTATTAAAAAAAAGAAGTTAAGAGAGATGCAAGAAGAAATAGACAGCAGAACTATACCAATGGGGGATCTCACCCTTGCTCTCTCAAAAATAGATAAATCAAACCACAAAATAAATAGGAAAAAAGTTAAGTAGGTAAACAAAATGTTAGAAAAGTTAGATATGATAGATCTTTGGAGAAAATTGAATGGAGACAGAAAGGAGTTTACTTTTTTCTCAGCGGTTCATGGAACTTATACAGAAATTGACCATATGTTAGGGCATAAAACCTTCAAAATCAAATGCAGAAAGGCAGAAATAGTAAATGCATTTTTTTCAGATCATGATGCAATAAAAATCAAATGCAATATAAGGACAGGAGAAAATACTGAAAGTTCAATGGAAATTAAATAATCTAATCCTAAAGAATGAATGAGTGAAATAGCAAATCAGAAAGACAATCAATAATTTCATCTAGGAGAATGACAATAATGAGACAAGATACCAAAATTTGTGGGATACAGCCAGAGCAGTTGTAAGGGATAATTTTATATCTCTAGATACTTACTTGCATAAAATAGAGAAAGAGAAGATCAATGAATTGGGTTTACAACTAAAAAAGCTAGAAAAAGAACAAATTAAAAACCCTCAATTAAATACCAAGTTGGAAATTCTGAAAATAAAAGAGAATTGAAAATTGAATTGAATTGAATTGAAAATAAGAAAACTACTGAATTAATAAATAAAACTAAGAGTTGGTTTTATGAAAAAATCAACAAAATAGATAAATCTTTAGTTAATTTAATTAGAAAAAAGGAAAGAAGAAAATCAAATTGTTATTCTCAAAAATGAAAAAGGAGAACTTTCCACCAATGAAGAGGAAATTAGAGCAATAATTAGGAGTTATTTTGCCCAACTATATGCCAATAAATTTGATAATCTAAATGAAATGAAGGAATATCTACAAAAATATAGATTGCCCAGGTTAACAGAAGAGGAAATAAATTATTTAAATAGCCCCATTTTAGAAAAAGAAATAGAACAAGCTATTAATCAACTCCCTAAGAAAAAAATCTCGAGGGCCATATGAGTTTACATGTGAATTCTACCAAACATTCAAAGAACAATTAACTCCAATACTATATAAACTATTTGAAGAAAAAAAAAAAAAGGGAAAGAAGGTGCCCTACAAAATTCCTTTTATGACACAGATATGGTGCCGATAACTAAAACAGGTAGGGTGAAAACAGAGAAAATTATAGACTATTTCCCTAACGAATAGTGATGCAAAAATCTCAAATAAAATATTAGCAATGAGAATACAGAAAGTCATTCCCAGGATAATACACTATGACCAAGTAGGATTTATACCAGGAATGCAGGGCTGGTTCAATATATTAGGAAAACTATCAACATAATCCACCAAAATTATTAGTAACCAAACTAATAAAAATCATATGATTATCTCAATAGATGCAGAAAAAGCATTTGATAAAATCCAACATCCATTCCTATTAAAAACACTAAAGAGTATAGGAATAAAATAACTTTTCCTTAAAATGATCAGTAGCATCTGTTTAAAACCATCAGCAAGCATCATATGTAATGGAGACAAACTAGAACCATTCCCAGTAAGATCAGGAGTGAAACAAAACTGACCACTATCACCATTACTATTCAATATTGTATTAGAAATGTTAGCTTTGGCAATAAGAGAAGAATTAAAGGAATTAGAGTAGGTCATGAGGAAACCAAATTATCACTCTTTGCAGATGATATGATGGTATATTTAGAGAACCTTAGAGACTCAACTAAAAAACTACTAGAAACAATTCACAACTTTAGCAAAGTTGCAGGATACAAAATAAATCATCAGCATTTTTTATATATTACCAACAAAGTTCAGCAGCAAGAGATACAAAAAGAAATTTCATTCAAAATAACTGTCCATAGTATAAAATATTTGGTAATCCATCTGCCAAGGGAAGATTATACAAACAAAACTACAAAACACTTTCCACACAAATAAAATCAGACCTAATCAGTTGGAAAAATATCAAGTGCTCATGGGTAGGCCAAGTGAATATAATAAAAATGATAATACTACCTAAATTATTCTACTTATTTAGGGCCATACCAATCAAACTGCCAAGAAATTATTTTACAGATCTAGAAAAAATAGTAGCGAAGTTCATTTGGAAGAACAAAAGGTCAAGAATTTCAAGGGAATTAATGAAAAAAAAATGCTGACAAAGATTGTTTAGCTGTGCCAGTTCTAAAACTATATTATATGGTCTTCAAAACCATTTGGTACTGGCTAAGAAATAGAGTAGTTGATCAGTGTAATAGGATAGGATCACATGACAAAATACGCAATAACTATGGCAATTTAGTGTTTGACAAACCCCAAAACCCCAGCTTTTGGTGTAAGAACTCACTGTCTGACAAAAAACTGCTGGGAAAATTGAAAACTAGTATGAAAGAAATTAGGGCTTGACCCATACCTAACACCACATACCAATATTATAAGCAAATTACAGGAACATAGGATAGTTTACCTCTCAGATCTGTGAAGGAAGGAATTTGTGTCCAAAGAAGAAGTGGCATTCATAATTGAACACCAGATAGACAATTTTGATTATATTAAGTTAGAAAGTTTTTATACAAACAAAACTAATGCAGACAAGATCAGAAGGGAATCAATAAATTGGGAAATCATTTTTACATTTAAGGGTTCTGATAAAGGCCTCATTTCTAAAATGTATAGAAAACTCAAATTTATAAGAATTCAAGCCATTTTCCAATCAATAAATGGTCAAAGGATATGAACAAACAATTTTCAGATTATGAAATTAAAACTATTTCTAGTCATATGAAAAGGTGCTCCAAATCACTATTGATCAGAGAAATGCAAATTAAGACAACTCTGAGATACCACTACACACCTCTTAGATTGGCTAAGATGAGAGGAAAAGATAATGATGAATGTTGGAGGGCATGTGGGAAAACTGGGACACTGATACATTGTTGGTGGAACTGTGAATGGATCCAACCATTCTGGAGAGCAATTCGGAACTATGCTCAAAAAGTTATCAAACTGTGCATACCCTTTGACCCAGCAGTGATTCTACTCGGCCTATATCCCAAAGAGATCTTAAAGGAAGAAAAGGGCCCCACATATGCAAAAAATGTTTGTGGCAGCCCTTTTTGTAGTGGCTAGAAACTGGAAACTGAATGGATGCCCATCAATTGGAGAATGGCTGAATAAATTATGGTATATGAATGTTATGGAATATTATTGTTCTGTAAGAAACAACCAGCAGGATGATTTCAGAAAAGCCTGGAGAGACTTGCATGAACTGATGCTGAGTGAAATGAGCAGAACCAGGAGAGCATTATCCACGGCAACAAGAAGACTATAGGATGATCAATTCAGATGGACATGGTTCTCTTCAACAATGAGATGTTTCAAACCAGTTCCAATTGTTCAGTGATGAAAAAAGCCATATACACCCAGAGAAAGGCTTTCTGTTGATGTTTGCTTGCATTTTGTTTTCCTTCTCAGGTTTTTTTTCTTTCTAGATCCGATTTTTCTTGTGCAGCAAGATAACTATAAATATGTACACATATATTGGATTTGTCACAAATTTTAATATAATTAACATATTTGGACTACCTGTCATCTAAGGGAGGGGGTGAGGGGAAAGAGGGAAAAATTTGGAACAGAAAGTTTTGCAAGGGTTAATGTCAAAAATAATAAAAATAAATAATAAAAAGCTTTAATTTTAAAAAAAGGAATTGAAAACTACCAAATGATATATCAATTTAATAGAATATTACATAAAATAGTTTCATTGAAACTTGGGAAGCCTTGTATAAAATGATGCAGAGCAAAATAAGCAGAACTAAGAGAACAATTTATGTAATGATAACAACATTGTAAGAACAAACAGTCTTTAAAGTCAGTGAAGCTGATAGATAAAATGATTGACAGTGATTTCAATGAACTCATTATGAAGCATGTTACCAACTTCCTAATAGAGAGGTGATAGCCTCAAGATGCAAAATGAGAACGTGCTTGGAGACAATTACAGTAACAGTAACAACAGCTTTAGGAGCTCTCAGTCCAGAAAAGAGAGTGAACAACTGGTCAGAAGGAGATTACAGGGGTCTCTAAGCAGACACTGGGCACAAGACCAGTTACTGTTTGACAACTCTGTTGCCCATAGGCAGTTTTGGACTTCAGTTTAAGGGCAGAAAAGAGTGTTTGTGGTCAGTCACAAAGATGCAAAGCCCCAGGTCATATTTCCAGGGCTTAGAGGAACACCTTTTCTTAAAATTTTCAATAGTATTTTATTTTCCAAATACATGTAAAAATAGTTTTCCACATTCATTTTTGTGATTTATGCATTCCAAATTTCTCTCCCTCCTTCCCTTACCTCCCTTCTCCCCAAGACAGAAAGTAATCTGATTAAGCTAAATATGTACAATTCTTTTAAACATATTTTCATGTTTGTCATGTTGAAAGCACCAGTGTTTTCAGCTGTAAGAGAACAAGAGCTCTTCCTGAGAAAAGACCAGAGCATAAATCAAGAGAACAGTCACCACTTCTCTCTCTGCATCACACTACCTTGAAAAATTAAAAAACATTGAAAACTTACAGAGCACTAGAACTTGCTCCCACGGAATTCAGAGCTCCCATGTCAAGGAGAAAATATTGCAAGCAGCCAGAAAGAATCACTACCTCTATCACACAAGATTTAGCAGCTTCCTCAGAAGAATAGCAGAGAGCTTGAAATATTATAATCTGGAAGGCAAAGGAACTAGGATTACAACAAAGAATCACCTATCCAGAAAAACAGTATAAACCTTAGGAGAAAAAAAATAGATATTTAATAAAATATAGGACTTTCAAGCATTTCTAATGAAAAGATAAGAGCTTAATAGAAAAGTTGGCATTCAATCACAATTCTCAAGAGAAACATAAAAAGGTAAATATGAAGGAGAAATAAAAAAGAATTTAAATAAGATTAAAATATTTCTTTCCATATATGGGAAAGTGATACATATAACTCTAAAGTACTTTATCATTATTCAGGCAGTTAGAAAGAGCCTAGACAGAAGGCAGACATGTAAATTGATTCTAGTGGTATGATCTCAAAAAATAAAAATAAAAAGAAGAAGAAGAAGGACTATATGCTAGAATATACTAGGCTAAGGGGAAAGGGAAAGAAAAAATGGGGAAAATTCACATAAAAGAAACACATAAGGCAGAGATTTTATCACAGAGAAGAAGTTGGGGGTGCCTTCAAGCATGAAGAGAAATGCTTGAATATTACTCTCATCAAAATTGTTTCAATTGGGTATAAAAATCTATATTACCCAACAGGGAAGTAGGAGATAAAAAGAATGAGAAAGGAGGGAATAGGTAATAAAAGGGAGAATGGATTAAAGAAAGTGGTAATCATAAGCAAAACAGACTTCTGAGGAGGAAAGGGGTAAAGAAAGAAAGAAAGATAAACAGAAGAAAATAGGATAAGGGAAATAGATACAGTTAGTAATTATAACTATGAATATGAATGGGATAAATTCATCCATAAAATGAAAGCAGAGAGCAGAATCCAATGTTCTTGACAAGAGATACACTTGACATTGAAAGACACTGAATTAAATTAAGGAGCTGGAGCAGAATCTATTGTGTGTCAATTGAAGTAAAAAAGGCAGAAGTAATATGATCTCAGACAAAAAAAAAAAAAGAAAAAGTAGACTTAATTAAAAGAAATAATGAGGAAAATAACACTTTACTAAAAGACACCATAGACAATGAAGATTAAAAAATTTTACAGCAATATTTCTCAAATATATAGGAAACTGAATCAAGTTTATAAAAATAAGCCATTCTACAGTTGATAAGTGGTCAAAGGATATGAACAGCCAGTTTTCAGATGAAGAAATCAAAATGATCAATAGTCAAAATGTGGGGGGAAATGCTCTAAATCACTATTGATGACAGAAATGCAAATTAAAATAACAGAGGACCCATCTCATAACTATCATGGTGGCCAACTTGACAGAAAAGGAAAATAACAAATGCTAGAGGAGATGTAGAAAAATTGGGACACTAATACACTGTTGGTGGAATGTGAACTGGTCCAATCATTTAGAAAAACAATTTGGAACTATGTACAAAGGGCTATAAAACTCTGCATACTTTTTAATCCAGCAATACCACTCCTACGTCAATATTACAAAGAGATTGCAAAGAAAAAAAAGGAAAAGAATGTATAGGTACGAGATATTTAAAGTAGCTCTTTTTGTGATTGCACAGAATTAGAAATTGAGGGGAAGCCCATCAATTGTATTATATGATTATGATGGAATACTATTGTGTTATAAGAAATGACAAGAAAGATGGTTTCAGAAAAACCTAAGAAGACTTATATGAACTGACATAAAATGAAGTAAGTATAGCAAAGACATTGTACACTGTAATAGTAATATTATAACAATGATCAACTGTGAAAGACTTCGCTACTCTTTTGTAGCTACACTGTACTGAGACAATTCTGAAGGGTTCATGATTAAAAATATTATCTGCTTCCAGAGACAGAATTGATGAATTCTGAATGCAAAATGAGGTATAATTATTTCACTTTATTTTGTTTTTTATTTTTTTTATAACATGGCTAATACGGAAATATGTTTCAAATGATTTCACAGGTATAATTTCAGGGAAGGTTTCATAAGGTCGATGTAGCAGCTAAGTTGTGCTTTAAAAGACGGGTAGAAACTTAATGGCTCGGAGCCTGTTTACACTGGGCAAAGGGTAGTTCAGTTTGGGTAAAGAGTAAAGTATATATAAAAGGAAACATAAGCTAAAGCTGGAAAGACAGGTTGGCAAGAGATCATGAAGGATCTTGAGTGGTTTCTTGTATCTCAATTTGATTCAATTCTACAAGTTTTTATTAATATGTAAGGTTTTGATACAAACACAAAAATGAAAATCTCTACCCTCCAAAAAATTACATTTTACATTAAAGCCTGTGTTCAATAGTTTAAACCTTTTTGTACAATACCAAGATGTCAAAAACCATATAAGAACTTCCAAAATATTGTAAGAAAGATTACTACATTACTACCTAGAAACTGTTCATATCCCCACAAAACAACATAATTCTGTTGCTTAGCTTTCATGTCAAACTCATTAGAAAATACCTTTGAGGTTTATTGGTTTTGAAAAAGAAATAATAAATTTACATTTCCATATTCCATCTCTTAGAAATTGTTCCTGAATTGAATTTATTTCTAAAAATGACAGTTAAGGCTCATTTAAAGTTTCTGAGCATAAGACATGATACTTAAGCCTGGTTTTTGCTGTTGTTTTTGCTGTTGTTTTCACCTGAAGTACATTAATCTTTGACTTTAAGGCCTTAAATGGTTTTATAAATGGAACTGAAAGTACTTTAAAGGTATAGCACTAATCTAGATAATTATATTACTTCAATGAACATAAAGTAATTTTTATTTATAAAGATTTAACAAGTTATTTCAAGGGAAGCATTATGTTATGTTATAATAATGATGCTTTTGTCATACAAGTTGAAAATTCCTACATGTAATAAGTAGATTTCTGATTCATTTTGGATGTGATATTTTAGTGGAGATATATATGAATGTGGAATCCATTCTGAGAACTGCTGCTTTAATTTTTACCTACCAGCCCTTTCACTGGTTGCGATCCTGGTGATGCAGAGTAATTTGGACCCACAGAAGATTAAAAGTATCGTGTAACTTTGTTCTTACATTATGTATAAAAGGACCAAAGAAGATGGTTCTAAGATAAGAGCAAAAGGTAAGTTCAGCTTCCTCAAAAAGACAGCTCTTTTTAATCCCATTTAGCATTACCCTGACATTTACCTACATCCAGAAATGTTCTTCCAGTGGTCATATGTTATATAACAAAATATAATATGGATATCCTTTGTCTTCTCCCAACTCACAATAGAAGAAAAACACAACAGCAGAATGCTCTCAGAATGGATGATTGGATAATTCCAGTAGATTGACATTTCTGAAACTATAGGTCATGAACCTCCCCCCTAACATATATACCTTAACAGGTAGCCAGCGGACACAATTAGTTCCAAGCATTTACTGAAATGGCAAATACATATTTTACCTGCAAAAAGTCATAAGAAGAGCTTCTATTTTAAACCCCATTCTAACCAATAAAGTAGAACTGATTGCTTTAGCCCCATAGCACCCCACAACCTACTAGACAGATTTAAATGAATACTCCACAGACATCTCAAATTCCGCATGTCCAGAACAGAACTCATTATTTTTACCACCACTCCCCAAATCTACCACTCTTCCAAATTTCCTATTACTGCCAAGGGCACCATCATATTCCCATTCACCTAGATTTACAACCTTACAAGAGTCATCCTTTGTCTCTGACTTTCACCTATCATACAGAATCAGTTACCAAGTTGTGTTTTCCATTTTTACATCTTCATATAGGTATTTGTTTCCATGCTCACAGAGACATACTGCCTTAATTGTCTAGACTATTGCAAGAGCTTCCTACTTGCCTGCCTCAAGTCTCTCCCTATTATAATTCATTCTCCACTGCCTAATTGATTTTCATAAAGTATGATCAAGTTACTCTGCTACTAAATAAGCTCCAATGACTTCCTATTACATTCAGAATCAACTATATACTCCCACTGCCAAACTTTTCACAATCTGGCCCCCACCTGCCTTTTCAGGATTATTAAGCATTACTCCCCTAGTCAAAATGGCTTTCTTACTGTTGCTCAAACATAGGGCTTAATTTCCTATCTCCAGGCTTTTTTGCATTCCTAATTCCCCCAGGCCTGGAATGTACTTTTTCCTTAGTCTAACTCTTAGTATTCTGAAGGATTCAGTCTAAGCACTACCTTTTACATGAAGCTTTTTATAATCCTACCTGCCCTCAAGTTCTAGAGGCCTCCTCCATCTCCAAATCTCCTCATTATTTATCTTGCATGCCTATATATATATATATAAATATTATCTCCAGACGTTTATGAATGCTGCTTTTTTTTTTTAAGTATTCCCAGTGGCCAGGACAGTGCCTGGTACACAACAGGCATTTAATAAATGTTTATTTACTGATTAGTTCTGTGAGGTAACCTGCTGTAGTGAATAATATCAGACTTCAAGTACAGAAAATCTGAATTCAAATTCCAGCTGTAAAACATCCTATCCATTTGATCAACCTGGATCTCAGACTCCTCATCTATAACAAGTTAATATTGGTAAAACTTGCTTGCTGTATTGTTGCAAAGCTTAAATAAGGTAATAAATGTAAAAGACTTTAGCAATGTAAACCAATGACTAACAATGACAATAATGTTGATCTGATGAATAAGAATCCACCTTATGTAGATACTTCCAAGTTTTATATATCCTACATACAGGATATATAGGATGAGCCTGAGCTCATCCCACATGAAAAACTCCTTTTTAGACATCTCAAACTGGATGTCCTAGAAGCATCTCAAATTCAACATGCCCACAACAGAACTCTTTATCTTTTTTCTCATAAACTTTCCCTTCTTCCCAATTTCCCTTCATTCTAGAGGACTCCAACTTCTTCCCTAATCATCAGGTTTGTAATCTAAGAATCATAATTGATTCCTCCCGTCACTTGCTTCACATAACCAATCTGTTGTCAAATCTTGTCCTTTTTATGTTTACAATATCTTTTCCTTATCTTTCTCTCAGAGGTCTCCTTTTTTCCACTCATACAACTTCAGCCCTATTTCAGGATTTCATAGACTTTCCTCTGGACTTAGCTATGATGTTCTGATTCCCTGCCTCAAGTCTCTCCCTACACCATTCCATCCTCCACTCAGCTGCCAAGGTAAATTTTCTAAAGTGCATTTCTAACTATGTCACTGTCCTATTTAAAGAGCTCTAATGGCTCCCTATTACCTCTGGGATCAAATATAAATGCCTTTATTTGTCTTGAAGCCAGTCTTCTTACACTTTACTTTTCAATATACACTCTGTGCTTCTAGGAACACTGGCTTCTTGCAGCCCTTCAAATACAACATTCCATTTCCTATGTTTTCCCTATCCCCTACTTCTAGAATGCTCTATACCCTCCCTTCTGCCTCCTAATTTTCCATTCAAGACTCAGCTTATACACTACCTGCTCTAAGAAGCCTTCCTGGACCCATTCCTTCCACGACCCCACCCCCACCTCCCTCAATTGCTAATGTCTTTCATTTAATTCTACTGATTCTTCTATCTACTTTATATATATATATATATATATATATATATATATATATATATATATATCCTATCTACCTAATAGATTACATGTTGTCTCCCCCATTAGACTATAAGCTTCTTGAAGGCAGAGTAGTCTTTTTACTTTTTTGTTGTTGTTGTTATGCCCAGAGCTTAACAACACAGTTTGTGGCACAGAGTTAAGTCCTTCATTAAGCCCTAGTTGACTTAATTTGATTTGATGATGTGGAAAAGGCAGGTGGACAGCTAGATGGTAAATAGATGGAGCACCGGGCCTGGAGTTAGAAGACTCATCTTTCTGAGTTCAAATGTGCTTTCAGACCCTTACTAGCTGTTTGACTCCAGGAAAATCACTTACACGAGTTTGTCTCAGTTTCTGCATCTGTAAAATGAACTGAAGAAGAAAATGACAAACCACTCGAGTATCTTTGCCAAGAAAATCTTAAATAAAGTCACAGAGAATCAGACATAACTGAAACAACTGAACAACAAGCAAAAACAAAGAACTATTAAACTGTTACTTTATTTCTAGTTCTAAGATAATAATCACAGAAGCTGAAGGAACAGAATAAAAGTGACTAAAAGGGAGCTGAAGCTCCAGAGAGTAAGCAGGCCCAAATGAACTCATGGTAATGAAAAAATTAATAGATTATCCCATATGACTGCTGAATTACTACCCACAATTTCTGAAAAGTCACAGAGAAATGAAAAAGTAACAAAGAACTGGATGTGGACAAATATGGATTTAGTTGTCAAATGAGGAAGAAGTTGCTTTTTTATTTTTCTGAAATATAGAGTAATTGAAGCTATACTTCAATTCCTAATCAATTTATTTCATCTATGATCAAAGAGGCAGTTAATAAAAAAAATGTGGAAAAGGAGATTGGAATCACCAGCATAGCTTCATCAAAAACAGTTTTATCAAAACACAATTTTGATTCCAAATCCATTCTTCCCATTATACCATAAGGAGTAGGGGAATGCTAGAAAAGCTGCTGAAACAATGAATGGACTTGAAATCAGGTAAAATTGAGTTCAAATTCTGTTCTTGACACTCCATGTATAGTCATGTATAAATCTCTAATTCCTTTAAATCTCAATTTCTTCATCTGTAAAATGGAAACAATACCAATAGTTTTTTTATTTCACAGGCTTGTTTTAAAGTTCAAATTAAGTAATATATGTAAAACATTTTTAAAATTTTAAATCTTTGTAAATGTCAATTATTATAATTTGGGGTGGGGGGGAAACACCTTTGAAAGGGAATTATGCTTTGGTAAGGAAGTAAGGGGGAGTTAGGGTAAGTAAATTTGGTTGTCATGGAAACTCTCTAAATTGGAAACAGTCATGAGGAATTCACAACATGATATGCCTCTAAAATCTCTTTTTTCTAGAGAAAAAGTCAAGTTGGAGGGAAGAGAGAAGTCAAGGGAAAAATTCTCTCCTAAGAAAAGAGGTCTTGGGGTTATGATCAGTAGAACATACCAATAACATTCTGTGAGTAAACTTTTTTCACATGTGAGGAAATAGCAAAAATGTCTACAAATATAAGGTAGAACTAAGACATGAGCACAGACCTCCTGATTTCTACTGGTGTCTTCTTTCTGCTCTACTATAATATCTGTCTTCTGGGCCTACAATTGAATAAACTCCTCTATAGGAGAAATCCACAAACTCAAAAATAATCAAGCAATCATAACTGTTGATGGATTTCATCATTTCATTAAATACTTTTTAAAGCATATTACTTATCATGATATTTTTTAGCTTGCAACATATAATCATGACATTCTTTGGATTGCAAAATATATTTATACTAGTTGATAATGCAAATTAACATATATAGATAAGCAATAAACCTGATGCAACCAAGCTACTATGTTTAAATAGACTTTTTGGAATAGACTTTCCACTTCCTTGGAAACCCAGCAAAACAAACTATTACATATGATATTTTTCTTCCACACATATTTATTAATGAGTAGCATATTAAGGACAAGTGGAAAGTATTAAATGACCAAACTGTGTATAAACATTCAAGGTTCAAGAACAGGAAAAGCAATAAGGATAGGCAATTATGGAAGCTTTCATCTAGAAGGTAGGACATGAGTTGGATCTTAAATAAGTAGAATTTGATTAAACATAATGAGAAAGAATTATATTCAACACACATTTATTAAATACCTGTGTACTGAGACCTGAAGCTATACAAAGATGAAAAAAAGCAAACAAATCTGCCAATAATAGGAGAAAACTAGAACAGGCACAGATTTTGAAAGAAAGTTGAGTTCAGTTTTAGACATAATGAGTTGGAAGTATCATGAGGAGGTCAACAAGCAATTAGAAATAGGAGGTCAGAAGCTCAAGACTAGAAGGATCATTTTGGAAATCAACTTTATAGAGTTGTTAATTAAAGTCATGGAAATGGATAAGGGTGACAAAGGAGAGGAGGGAAAAAAGAAGACTGCAGACAGATACTTCAAGGATACTTAGGATTTACCTAAAGATAAAACAGACTTAAAAGTTGTGAGAAAAACCCAAGGAAAAATATTGTCATGGAAGCTATAGGAAGGGGGCAGGAGTAGGGGTTAAGAGCATCAAAGGAGAAAAGTTAATCAGAGGAATCATAGAGAATGATTTTTTTCATATGTATTTATATCATTTTTGTATTATAGTTTTATTTCTGTGGAACCCTCCATATTATATGAGACTGACTAGAAGCCATTTTATTCATTACATTTAAAGATGCTGGTAAGAAAACTCCTGGATTTGAAGTTGGAAGGTATGACCTTGAGTTTGTTAAGTTGCCATCTCCCTCAATTTTAGTTTCTCTCATTTTAAAAGGATGTATTTGAACTAGATGACTTCGAAAATATCTTCTAACTCTCAATCTTCGATCCCATGGAATCAGAAGCCCTAGGTTCAAATCTCAAATAAATGCTATTTATTATATATGTGAGCTTTCAATAAGTCTCCAAGTCCTATCTGGTAGGGATGGGGGTGGGGCTGGAGGTTGTCGAACTGGATTAGCTTTAGGCTCACTTTCAACTCTAAATCTTATAACCTTGAAAAGAATAAAGTAATAGGAAAAATGGCAGACTGAATCAAGTGATATGAAATTGGAGGCAGTGAGCTGACAAAAGACAGAATGATGGATTAAAGGGGAGCTGGGATCAGAGTAAAGGTTTTGTTATTTGGTGTTAAGATTAGGAAGATGAGGAATAGTAGTGGGCACTGGGAAAAGACAACATCGAGGAAGAGTGTTAAGAGTTATTAACTAAGAGAGATATTTGATAGAACAAAGTCTCAGAGGAGATGGAATTACAGACATAAGAGTGCCTTACCCTAGCAAGAAGGAGAGTAATCTTTTTTTCTTTTAAGACAAGAAAGAAAAAAGGGGGAAATAAGAGAAGAAACAGGGAGGTTATGAGGCATAGAGGAGAGAAGGGAGAGAGCTCACATCTAATACAAAGTGATGAAAGTCTGCATGGGTCAGAGTGGGAGCAGTGGGAATTGAGAATACTACAGGAACAAAGATCTGGTTTGTCTGGCTTATCTCTAGTCACCTGGGCTTTACTTCATTCAATAGATATTTGAAGAGAGTTTATTTTGTGTTTGTTTTCCTATGATAGATTTCCTTTTCCCAAAAGTAAAAGAGAACTAAAATAATTCACAATGTGAGCCTCTTAACAATACAAAAAAAGAACAAAAAGTCTTGAGTTTCACATTTATGAATTACAATTCTTATAATGCTGTTTAATTAAATTGAACAATTATTAAAAGTGAATAGCATGTACAATATCACATTCTTGGTGCTAGGAAGACAAATAGAAAAAAAGAATAGAGTCCCTGTCTTTAAGAAGATTACAATTCCATTCTGATATAAAACATACATACAAATAACTGACTGACTAATATGGAAATCTATTTTGCATAACCATATATGCATAACCTACATAAAATTGCTGGTCTTCTCAGTGATTGAGGAGGTGAGGAAAGAAATGTGGGAGAGAATTTGGAATTCAAAAATTTTAAAAACAAATGTTAAAAATTGTTTTTACATGTAATTTGGGGAAAAAATAAAATATTAAATATAAAAGTTAAGAAAAGTAGTATAAAGAGAGAATGCTAAGGGAAAAGAAGAACAAGACAAAATCCTTTAAGAAAATTTGAGGAAGGAGATAATCAAGTCAAAACAAGTAGAATGTATTAAGGATTTAACTGTATATCAATAACTGTGCTAAGTTCTGGAGATAGAGAAAGAAAAAATCCTGCCCCAGAGGCAGCTAGTTGATGCAGTGGATAGAGCACAGCCCTGAAGTCAGGAGAATCTGATTTCAAATCTGGCTTCAGACACTTAACATTTCCTAGCTGTGTGACCCTGGGCAAGTCACTTAACCCCAATTGCCTCAGCAAAAAAAATAGATAGACAGACAGACAGACAGATAGATAGATAGATAGATAGATAGATAGATAGATAGATACTGTCTCTGTCCTTAAGGAATTTACTATTCAAAGAGAGAGAAGTAAGTAATCAATTAGGTAAATATAAGATATAGATGGATAGAAATCTATAGATCAATAAATATAGATATATCTATTTATATCTATATATAAGAGGAGAGAGAGAAATAGATAGAAGGGCTCAGTAAAGTTAAATGGAAGACATTAGCAACTGAAAGGGAAGAGGGGATAATCTAGGAAGGCTTATTAGAGCAGGTAGGATTTGAACTAAATTGTAAAGGGGAAATTTAGAGGCAGAAATGAAGGGGTAGCGCATTCCTGGCATAGGAGACAGCCAGTGAAAACATAGGAGATGGAAGTGTTTTGAACAATTGCAAGGAGGGAATTGTTAGAACTGTAATGTTGCTAGAAACACAGAGGGCATGGTGAAGAATAAAGTGTAAGAAGACTAGAAAGGTAGGAAGGGACCTCATTTGAAGGGGCTTTAAGTGTCGAACAAGGGAGTTTACATTTGATCCTAGAAGTAATAAGGACTCCTTGGCGCTCATTGTGTAGGAAAATTATATGATCAGATCTACACTTTAGAAAATTTACCGCCATATACACCCAGAGAGAGGGATATGAAATGTGGACCACAACATAATATTTTCATGCTCTCTATTGATGTTTGCTTGCATTGTGTTTCCTTTCTCTGATTTTTTTTTCTTGTAGATACAATTTTTCTTGCATAACAATGATAAGGGTGGAAATATATATATACATATATTTGACTTGTCAAGTATTTTAACATAATTAACATGTAGTGGATACCCTGCCATCAAGGGGAAGGGAGGGGACTGGGGGGAGGGAATTTGTAATGGAAAGCTTTGTAAAGATCAATGCTGAGGAACTACCCATACATATGTTATACAAATAAAAAGCTTTAATAAAAAAAAAGAAAG
>JAJPUD010000859.1:513240-534350 GCA_023553655.1 Myrmecobius fasciatus | reverse complement strand
AAAGAAAGAAAGAAAGAAAGAAAGAAAGAAAGAAAGAAAGAAAGAAAGAAAGAAAGAAAGAAAGAAAGAAAGAAAGAAAGAAAGAAAGAAAGAAAATTTACCTTGGCAGCTGAATGAAGGATAGAAAGGAATAGGGAGAGAAGTGAGAAAGAAAGACAGGCTAGAAGGCCATTTCCAAGTTCAGAGGAGAGCTGATGAAATCCCGAAGTAGGGTAAGGTTGTGTGAGAAGAAAAAAAGGGGACCTATGAGAAAAAAATGAAGGAAGAGATCCTGTAAAGGTAAAAAGGACAGATTTGATAACATTGATTATGTGGAGCAAGTGACAGTGAGGAATCAAGGATGATACTGAGAGGAATCAAGGATGATACTGAGATTACAAGTCTGATGACTAGGAAGATGTTGGTGCCCTCTAGAATGAAGGGAAATTGAGAAGAAGGAAATAGTTATAGAGAAAAATAAAGAGTTTTCTTGAGGGCATGTTGCGTTTTAAATGTCCAAGAAGCAAGAGAGAGATTAGCACTAGATACAGAAATCTGAGAATCACTTGCATAGAGATGACAAGTGAATCCACAAGGATCATTAAATGAGATAATATAGTATCAAAGACAAGAGGATTTAGGACAAAATCCTAGACGACATTCTCAGGGAGCAAGACATGGACAAAGAAACCTGAAAAAAAAGTCAAAAAGGAGGAGGCCCAGAAAGTAGCAGTGTCTTGAAAACCTTGAAAAAGTTGTGTCCAGAAAGAGGAAATGATCAATAATGTCAAATGCTGAAGGAAGTGAAGAAAGATAAAGATTTAGAAAAGGAATTAAAAGATTACTGGTAACAAAGGATATGAACAAATAGTTTTTAAAAGAAGAAAAGCAAGCTATTAACAACTACATGGAAGAATACTCTAAAACAACAATATGAAAAATATACATCAAAACAACCCTGAGATTTATTAACTAAAAACTGGGAATGATGACAAAAGGGAAAAGAGTCAATGCTAGAGGGGTTGTAGGAAGCTAGCTACACTATTACATTGTTGGTGGAGCTGTGAATCAGTATAACAATTTAGAAAAGCCTTTGACTTTAAACCATTTGGAATTGTACAAATAAAAATTGTCTAAAATGTCCATGTGTTTTCACTCAGCAATTTCATTACTAGACTTAAGCCTCAATAAAAACTTTGATAAGAAGAAAGTGCTCATATTCACCAAAATGTTTATAACAGTACTTTTATGATAGCAAATAAGAAACAAAGTAGATGTTTGTCAATTAGGGAATGATCCATTTAATTAATGTAATGAATTATTACTGTACTATAAGAAATGACAAATGTGATAAATACAAGAAAGCAGGGAAAGATCTTCATGAACTCATATAGTGAAGTCAAGTGAGTAGAGTCAAGAAGACAATGTACATGATTATAACAATGTAAATAAAAGAAAAATCAAACAATTTGGAAGTTAATGTTGCAAAATTTTAAGTAACAAGCATGTCTTAAAAGGGAAGTTAGAGAAGGCATTGCTAGCCCTCTCTTCTGCAGAGGTAGGAGGCTCACAAGTATGCATATTGTACATATTTTCAGATTCTTTCGATTTACAGATCATTAACGCTGATTTTTCCTTTTCTTTTTCTTTTTTGTCTTTTAAAAAAATACTACTATTATATGAGTTAACTTTCTGGAAGGAGAAATATCAAGGAACTATGATGATGAAAAAAATAAATCAATTAAAATCTTTTTAAATGGGGAAAAAAGATCATTGGAAGAGAATAGTTTCATTTGGATGATGACATATTACATAGAGTTTAGAAGAGAGTCATTCAGCCAATAAACATTTATTAAGCAACAGTCACTACGTTAAGTGCTGGGGATACAAAGAAAAACAATAGACAGAAGCTCATAGTCTAATGAAGAAGACAATATGTAAGAAACTATGTATTAAAAAATGTATAGGATAAATAGGAAATAATAAACAGAAAGAAGGGACTAAAATTAAGAGGGATTGGGAAAAGCTTTCTAAAAAAGGAGGGATTTTTAGCTAAGGCTTGAAGGAAATCAAAGAAGCCAAGAAGTAAAGATGAGGAGGAAAAGCATTTCAGGTTTATGAAAATGTCTGTAGTCAGTAGATGAAGTGTCCTGTGACTGAAAAGGACATTTGGGCGAAGGAGATATCCAGAGTAAAATGTAATAAGTCTAGAAAGGTGAGAGGGCAAATTATGAAAGGCTCTGAATGCCAGAGTATTTTGTATTTGATCCTAGAGGTAACAGGGAGATAATGGGAATTCACTGAATAGGCAGGGTGAAGTAATTGGAACTTCACTTTAGGAAAATCACTTTGATAGCAGAGTGGAAGGTTAACTGGAGTGGAGAGAGATAAATGGCAGATAGATCAACCAGCATGCTACTGCCTTAATCCAGGCATGTAGGAATAAGGGCCTGCAGAAAGATGGTGGCAATATCAAAGAGGAGAAAGGTGAGAGATTTTACAAAAGTAAAATGTACAGATCTTGAAAACAAATTATATATGGAGGACGAAAGTGAGGAGCTGAGGAAAGACACCTGGGTGCAGTCTGGGAAGATGGTGGTGCCCTCCATGGTAATAGGAAAGTTCAGAACCTAGTGTAGATGGTTTTCTCAAGGAGTTTAGCCAGGAAGAAAGGGGAGAAATATAGGAGAATAGCAAGCTGGACTTGTAGAATTAAATGAAGATTTATTAAAAATGAAGAAGACAAATATGCTTGTGAGTAGCATGGAAAACTTTCACAGGTATGGAAATAGTGAAGATAGAAAAAAGAATGGGAAGTATAGTAGGGGCAACTTGCTCCTGGAGTCATGAAGAGAAAGATTAAGGGAGCATATTAAGGGGTTGACTTTGGAGAAGAAAACCTATCTCTTTATGTGAGATTAGTGTGAAGGATATAGATGTCTTAGATAAGAGTGAAGAAAGAAGGGAAGTTTTAGTCAAGGTAATTAATGCAAGCATAATGGAGGAAGTGACAGAAAGACACGTCATAACAGAAAATTTTTAAAATAATGGAAAATTTCATGACAGACATGAATCAATAATGCATGCAGATATAGTGTAGAGAAAACTACTGAGGAAACTAGAAAGCAGTTGGTAGAAAATGGGATTAGACCAACTTCTTAAGTTGTAATAAGGATCATTTGGATATATGATGAATATAAAAGGTTATATTGTTAAAAAAAAAACTAGAAGAGAATAGAAGGTAGTCTTTCAAACTCTGGCTAACAATAGAATTCTTAAACAAAGAATTGAAGTGCTCATAAAAAAGATTAAAAAATTTTTATTTATATGAATTGAAAAAATCTTTATGTAAACTAATCAATTTAGAAGCAGTATCAATAGAAGTCATTGGATGGGAAAACAGCTTGGCAATAAATATTTCTAATAAAAACTCTGATATTTAAATATGTAAGACTGCTTGGAAAATAATAACTATAGCAAAGTTATAGGATATAAAATAAATTTACATAAATCATAAAAATTTGTATATATTACCAATAAAACACAGTACTAATGGATAAAAAGAAAAATTCCATTTAAAATAACTATAATATCTATTAAAATATAAAATATGTGGATATCTACTTTCCAAGATACATAAAGGAACTCTATGAACATAATCACAAAACAGTGTTTACAGAAATAAAGTCAGTCCTAAATAATTGCATAACTATTAACTGCTCATGGCTAACTGAACCAACACACTAAAAATGGCAATACTACTTAAATTAACTTACCTATTCAGTACCATGCCAATGAAACTATCAAAAGAAAGAATATGAAAAAAAATAATGAAATTCATTTGAGGAACAAAAGGTCAACAATTTCAAAGGAAATAATAGGGAAAAAATAAGTGGAAAGGAAAGAGGCCTAGCAGTATCTAACCTCATAATCATCTAAACTACTTGATAACGGTTTAAAAAACAGAGGTAGCCCATTAGAAAAGATAGAATATTTGGTATACTTAAGTAAACAAATTAATAATATAAGATTAATTGTTAGCATTAACTAATATTAATATGATTAATATTAATATAATATTAATTAATAGTATCAGTATATCTGATTAATAGTCAGAGTTCACATATGAACTCAGGTATTTCTGACTCCAGGCCCAACACTGTTCATTGTGCCCCACAGCTGACAGAGAGGAAATGGAGAATAAGACTTTTTTTTTTTTTTTTTTTTTTTTGGCATGGCCAATGTAGGAGTTTGTTTTGCTTAACAATGCATATTCATTACAAGTGGTTTTTTTTCTTTTTTTTTTAAATTCGGTAGATGGAAGAAAAAGAAAAATATATGATACTTGAATAAAAAACAGAATTTGTTAAGAATATAAACAAAATGGGGGGCGCGGAGCCAAGATGGCAAACTGCAGACATCATTCTTTGTGAGCTCCTCAGACCTTCCCTCAGACCCAGACAAATTGAGCCTCCAAAGTGGTTCTGGAGTGAGGGCTCTATCAAACACTTGGAGTACAACGCACTTCTATCAAAAATTTACTTTGAAAGAACTCCGGAGAAGGTCAGTTTCAGACGGGCAGGGGATCGGCCGCTTGCCGGGCCATTGCGCCCGGGGCAGAAGACGGGGCTGGGACAGAGCAGCGGATTTTAGGCACCCAGGAAGTCCCTGAGAGAAGCTTGGGCCACTTTGTGCTGCTTGCGGGCAGGTGCTTTGGCAGATCTGCCTTTGGTAAAGGGTGGATTGAAAGCAGCTAAAAGCGTGGTCCTAGTGCGGATCTAGCCCGACCAGCCCCGCACTCGAAGTCAACTCGGTGAACTGCCCTAAGGCAAATTGAAACAGCTACCGGTCCTGCACTTGTTTCAGACCTCAGCTCAAAATCATGAGCAAGAAGCAGAAGAGAGCTCTCACCATTGACAGCTTTTATGGAGAGAAAGAAGGGCAGATCCTGCATCCTGAGGTTCTGAAAACAATCCCAGAGGAAGCCACAAAGGTGGACATGAGCTGGTCCCCCTTTCAAAAGGCTTACCGGGAAGATTGCATAAAGAATCTCAAAAGAGAGCTAGAAGAAAAATGGGGAAATGTATTGAGATCAGTGCAAGAAGAAAATAACGCCCTTAAACTGAGATGTGAAAAACTGGAAAAAAAGACTGGTGAAATGGAAAAAATCACCAACTTACTAGAAAACAAAATTGGTGAATTGGAAAAAATCACCAATTCACTGGAAAATAAAAATGGTGAATTGAAAAAAATCATCAATTCATTGGAAAATAAAAATGGTGACTTGGAAAAAGACAACAATTGGAAAAAGACAACAAACACTGAAAAATAAAACTGGCAAAATGGAAAAAGAATGCATTGAACCAAAAAATTCAATTGGCCAGTTACAAAAGGAGCTAAAAAAGATAACTGAAGGAAATAATACTTTAAAAATTAAAATTTGAACAAATAGAAGTAAATGACTAAATAAGACTTCAAGAATCAGTCAAACAAAAACAAAAAAAAAAATAAAAAATAGAAGAAAATATGAAATATCCCCTAGGAAAAACAACTGACTTGGAAAACAGATCCAGGGGAGACAATCTAAGGATTATCGGACTCCCTGAAAGCCATGATGAAAAAAAGAACCTTGATGCTATCTTCCAGGAAATCATGAAAGAAAATTGCCCTGAGTTTTAGAATCAGAAGGCAAAATTGGCATTGAAAGAATTCAGCAATCACCTCCTGAAAGAGACCCCAAAATTAAAACCCCAAGAATATAAACAAAGTGTAGATGGGTTGGTCAGTTGATGAAAATGAAAAACATGGTTTTAACAAAGTGGTACACTGCTACCTCCCAAGATTCTTAAAAAAAAAAAAAAATCAATAAGTGATTAAGAATGGAAATCATTTCTCCAGTGCATTAGGCACAATGGCTTTAGAAGATATATAGGAAAATATGGATAACAATCACACAAAATAAAAATATGTGGAGGGATTGCAATATGATAGTGAAGACAGTATACACACTAATGAAACTGAAGAGGTGTGAGAAAGTGGCAAGGCCTAAGAAAGCCTAAGACTACCTGGCCTTGGGAATGCTATTAAAAATGCTTGGCCAAAGCAATAATTCGATGCTGATTCTGTTGGTCTATAAGCTGTAGAACTCAACAGCAAGAACTACCTCACCCCTACTATTTCTCAATTGTACTTCTAAACCATAATAGTAGTCTACCAACCTAATCTTTATTTCTCTTTCCTATAAAGTTATCTTCTTGATTCTGACGCTGCTAAATTCCCTTAGAACTTTAGCCGGCTTCAACTGGCATCACAATTATTTCCTTGCTTCTGTCTCTTTGCTAAACTCCTTTGTCAAGCAGTATAATAAATCTTTTCTCCTTAACTTGGAGACAAACTGAATGTGTGAATTCTTTCACCAAACCCACATCAACCAGGGGGACCCTAATATTGTTGTGTAATGCTCAGGAGAAACTGAGGCAGTACTGGAGATCAGAGATTAGAGATTATTAATATTTTATTGATAATGGTAAAGAGTTTAGAATCCTTAGCTATGGATTGGACTGAATGATACTCTTATCTCAAAGCATCCAGTCCATGGAGAGTTTGGACTGGCAGCCATATTAGCCAGCCATCTGGATCTCAATGTATCTAGCTGCCAAGTGAAGGGCTCCAAGGACTCTTATAGGACTCTGGCACTCAGGGAAAGCAAAGACAGACCAAGGTGCAGAGCACTGGGGGAACTGGAGTTCCAAGAAAGGACTATAAATTCAGTTCTGATAGGTTGGAGGTATGGAGAAAGGATCATAAATTCTGATGTTTGGGAAGAAGCTAGGAGCCACTGAGTCTGAGGCCATAAATATAAGGGGGATGTCTAGGTGTTTGAGATAGGCCATCTAGAGGTTTTATGACTCTTTGGAATGTCAGTGGCCATAACTCTGCAGCCCCAATTATATCCTTCCTAATTGTCCAGAAAGAAGGGTTTTCACCAGGCAGAACAATTGGGAAACTAAGACAGAACAACGGAAGGAAACTAAGGGAAACTGAAGGAAACATGGGAACTGTGGCACAACAGTTAGGGTATGTTTCTCCTCAAAAAAAAAACATAGTCATCATACTATAAAGTTGTTTCTTTCTCTCCATTTCTAATAAGCATGCATCTTTTTTCCTTCCCATCTTGGTCAATAAGACTATCATTTCATTGAGGCAGTTTAAGGTAGAAGAAAGATCACTAGACTAGTAATAAAGTTACCTGGGCTTGAATCTCAGCTCTATTGCAACTTGAACAAAAACCCTTCCTCTCTTAAAATTTGTTCCCTCTGCTATAAGATGGGAATAATAACACTTTTTACTACCTACTTCAAAGAATTGTTCTAAGAAAACTAATGTATATAAATGCCAATTGTGGTTTTTACTACTCAATTTAGTGTTTCTACATTTAGCTAGAAAAATTTCATGGATGTTAAAGCAAAGGGACTCTCCAAAATCAAGAAACACACTTCATACAATCTTTTTATTATTATTATTATTATTATTATTATTATTATTATTATTATTATTCATAGGATAATCATTTAAGGTTGCACACATTTCCCAGCTGCACTGATTTAAAACCAGCTAGAGCTCCCTCAATTAATCAAAGAACAGATTACACTACCATTAGCTTGGTTTAATTCAGTAATTAAGGAACTTTAAGACCTGATGGGCACCAAATAATTAATACTTCTGCAACATAAATATTCAGCTCTACATAGAAAAAGAAGCTAAAGGAAAAGACAGTAGGATCGAGGAAGTACAAACAATAGTTTCTATTGCCAAATAGTCAAGAAAACAATTGCAATTGAGGAAAATAATTTACATTTTAATTAAGAAAACTGAATGAGAAGAGGACCTTGAGGTCAGAAGTAGAGGTCAGAAAGGTCTAGCTTAAAGTCCTCTCTGTGCTTTATACCATGGACATGTCACTTTAACTTCTCAATGGATAAGGAGAGTTTTCAGGACTATTAATTCTAAATGAGTGGTCAATCTATATCAGTGGAAAGTTCCATAGCAGATGTTCACCACATAAAGGAAAGTTTTTCTACATCTGCCAAAAAAGCACTTGGTAGCAAGTGTTAGAGGAAGGAAGATTAAATAGTAGATACAGTGTTGAATATGGAATCAGGAAAACCTAACTCAAATTCTCAGTGTCAATGTCCTCCTCTTTGAAAGTGGAATAATAATAGCACTTACTTTCTAAGATATTGTGAGAATCGAATGAGACAACACAATTGAAAGCCCCTTGCAAAGGCTAAACTAAGTTATAAATTTTATCTGTTGATGTTATTGTCAGATGGAAAAAGTTTATAATCAGCCAGGTAGCCCAGGTAAAACCAAGAACTAGTGAGGGGAAGAGAGACTCTGCCAAAAATCAGTAAAGTATCTGGGTGACAATTTGGATTTGGAAGAATTTAGGAGTTAAAAGGCTCTCATTTCTCTTTGATATTGAGAAAATCCTAGGCAGTTCAGTCAAGGATTTTCTAATTTTCCTTTAGTAATATCAGATGAGTTCTCCATTAGGAGAGGACAAGATACTGTGAATCATGAGAAAAGAACAATCTAAAGTAACTGGCTCTAGGAACTCATATAGCATACTGGGCAGTAGCCTTCCAGATAATAACCTTAAGTACTGGGAGAAAATACCAAAATATACAGGAAAGGACAAAAAGAAAATGATTAAATACTGATTTTTTGTTTGGGCAGGCACTCCACTCGGAGGAAATGTCTTTTGGCCAAGATGGGATCTTTTGAGGTCTAGGTGTGTCAAAAATTGAATCAGTATGTAAATTCAAAGAAGGCTGTTAATTCTGAGGAGAGTGAATATGCAGCCTAGTGGTTGCCAACAGTGGGACAATCTGTTTTGAAAGAGGAGGAGAGGAGCCAGAGAAAATTTATCCTTTAGAGCTTATCTTAACTAGCTTGTTCTCACTTAGAGAGGTCCCACTTTTCCAGGAAGGAATTAGATTTGTAAATACTCGCCTGAGTAGCATGGAGGTGTGAAACTTTAAAAAAAGAGATGAAAGTCCTTTTAGAAGAACCTTTTGGGTTAGTAAAACAGTTTGACCACTGCCTTGGTCCAAATGATGGAATATAGTTTCTAGGGGAGACAGCAATAATTTTATGGTCCCCAGACCTTAGGGTGCTAATGTTCTAACAATGTCAGTGATTCTAAATTTTCTGGCTTTGGAATCTGTGTACCTGAGGCCCTCTGATATAAGAATGCTATTGTTTTGTCAATGATTGTAAAAGTCTTCTGGCCTAAGAATATAATAATATTTTTTCCCTGAAACATATATTAGTGATCCTCAGACTCTCTAATCTTAGGATGCTATTGTTCTAACAATTTTATCTGTCAATGATTCTAAAGTCTTCTGGCTTTAGGATAATCCTAAATTGCCCAGTCAATGATAACCAAATTCCAAAGATCACTCCCAAATTCTATCTCTAGGCCATAAAATTAGTATATCAATAACATGAAGAACTAGATAAATGTATCTCCTTGCTTCTGGTGTTTTGCTAAAATTCTTGGACTTTAGTCAGCCTCAACTAGCATTACAATTACAATAAACTTTGCCCCATTGACTTGAATATGTGTTCAAGCCTGCAAATTCTTTTGAGATCTCGAAAAGTTGGTCTGTGACCCCAACCTTTTGGGGTTCCTTCCTAACTTCAACATTTACACCTGGCCAGAATTTATGTCAATGTAGAGATCCTCTTCACTGGAGAAGAGCAGGGGCAGATTAGGAGAGCTGCAAAGAGGACTTGAGATAATGCCCAATCCCCCTGGGAGGACCCAGGGGGAAACAAAAATTCCCCCTTCAGGATCCTAATTGGGATCATAACATGAAGTCATGAAGTATCTCAAAATAATTTTCAAGCTTGAACTCATATCCAAGTCAAGGAGCAAATTTTATAGTAACTGTAATGTCAATTGAAGTGTGCTAAATTAAAAAAGAATTTAGCAAAGAACCAGAAATAAGAAGACACATTTATCTTCATGTCATTGATATACTAATTTTATGGCTTCAAGGTAGAATTGAGGAGTGATCTCAGGAATTTAGTTATCCTTGACTAGCAGACCTAGATTATCCTAAAGCTAGAAGATTTTAGAATCATTGACAAGATTGTCAGAACAATAGTATTCTAAGTTAGAGAGTCTCGGGATCACTAATGTCTTCCCTAAAATCCCTAAATTCTTAGGCCAGAAGACTTTTACAATCATTGACAGAAAAATAGTATTCTTATATCAGAGGGCCTCAGGTACACAGATTCCAAAGCCAGAAGATTTAGAATCACTGACATTGTTAGAACATTAGCACCCTAAGGTCTGGGAATCTTAAAATTATTGCTGTCTCCCCTAGAAGCTATTGAATGAGACGTATTAGTCTCAGTTTTGAGACTGGGCCTGGATCACATGATCCCTATACCTAGATCGGGGAAGGTGAGGTCTTGGGGCTCAGGTTTCAGGAAGGCACATGATCCCTATTTCCAGTCTTAGAGTCTGGGTTGTAGGGAGTCAAGTAGTCTCTAAAGGTCAGGCCCTCAAGTTGTTGTGCCACAGTTTCCCTGTCTGTTTCCCTCAGCTGCTGTCTCAGTTTCCCTCAGTTGCTGTCTCAGTTTCTCTCAGTTGCTGTCTCAGTATCCCTCAGTTACTGTCTCAGTCTCCCTTAATTGTGCTGCCCAAAAGTAGCAATCCCCACTTCCTGACCTTCAGAAATAACTGGACTCACATTCCAAAGGAGTTATGAAACCTCCAGATGGTTAGCCTCAGCATACCCCTTATCTGTACGACCCAGACTAATAGTCTTCTTTGCCCAGTTTCTGTCTCAGAGATCCTTCACTCCCTACCTGCCAGAACTGAATTTATGGTTTCCTTGGACACCAGATGTGCTCAGCTGTTCCCATGAGTTCTTTGTCTCCCTGGGCTATGGAGATTATAAAATTCGTGTTCCCGATCAATGAGATGCTGAATACTTTGTACTATTCAGTCGGCTGACGTGCCTGTCAGTCTAATTCTCTGGCTTGGACTGCATGCTTTGAGACATGAGCCCCAGCAGTCCCGATCCATAGCTATGGATTCTGAACTCCCAATTAACATCAATAAACTATTACCTAATTTCCACTGTGTGATACTGCCTCAGTTTCTCCCTGAGCATTACAAAGTCATGCCCATGGGAAGTGACATGGCCCATAGGTAGCAGACAGCATAGGTGACTGTTGGTCAAGGAGAGTTACTTCCTTTTAGTCTATCCAATGAAAAGGCTTGTCAAGTCTTTTGCTTTTAAACCTTGGACAAGGCAGAAGCAGGCAGGTTCCAGGAGCACATGGCTGGAGTTGGGATGGCTCCCAGGTGTGTGTCTGGGCCTCTCCCTGCAGGGATTAAATAAATACTTTCTTTTTGTACCTGAAGATGTCTCAGATTAGTTAATTTGGGAAAAGGGGTCTTATACCCATCCCACACACTATATTCCATCATGAAAAAAGTAGGCTCAACTCACCACACTTGGACTAAGGGACGAGTTACCATTCCCAAGAGTGGACTGTGGATTCAAACCATTCCACTGACTTCCTACTAGGTGGATACATGAGTCTTGAGAATATGTGTAGGAAGTTTGTGATCTGTCTCAGAATTTCTGTTTTGGTGACTTAAATGATAGACATTTTTACTCTAATTACAGGGAACACAAATGGTTGGCGTAATAGATGGCACCAGATAGGAATTGGGGATACAGAACCCCAATTTGTAAAGATTGAGCAACCTGGAGAGGGAAGTCCCATTAGACAAGGATGGACCCTAGTAGAGAAAAAGGACAAGCTAAATCCAGAAGGATTAGACGCTGAGAACAAGCTGATTGAGGAAATGTATCAAGAATGGTTTGAGAGGTCTACAAAGGAAAAATAAAAGCTGAGGGATTGTGTGGAATTAACAGACTAAAGACATTCTCATAGTATTTAGCCTTAAACTATACTTTGTGACTTAAGACTTTATAAAAGCTAAAAAGTTGGAGGTGATGTCCTCTCTATTTCCCATCACTTCTTACCTAGCATTTAAGTACTTCTTTTTAAGATGACATGTGTTCTTTTATCTCTGGATTAAATTTCTGCAATTAGAATGTAAATCTGGACTCCCCAAACAATTGGAGAAAAAGTCAGCCTGAGGGGAGAGGGGACTTCAGGGTTTCTGTGTTCAGGCTATTTAATCTTTTGTTTCAAAGTTATTTTTGAATTCCTTTTGCTGATAAACACCTTGTCAGATGAGAAATGCCCTTTCTCAGGAGACTGTAATAAACCCCCTTTTCCTTTTTCTTATTCTGAGAGCATCTGATTGTTTTTGTGGATGATACCATCCCACACAGTAGTGTATGGTTTTGCTTCTTATGGTTAGGAAGAAGAAAGAGTATGTCTTGAAGAAAACACGGACACTATATCTTTTTTTTACAAAAACTCATAAAGCTTTTATATGCAATAAACTTTTTGGAAGTGGATGGGAATGATGCAAGAGAGATCAGAGACTTCATTGGCATCAGTAAAAGCCTAGTGCCAGTGCATAAAAGCACCTGCTCTATACCTCACAGTTTAAGACAATTCAGAAACAATGAAAAGTTAGTTACTAGCTCAGGGTTAGAGGCAAGGGCTTGAACACAGGTCTTTCCCAACTTCAAGGCCTTTATTCCCAAGGTTCCCTTACTCCTTTGTGAGCATAAGTGTATAAATTAGCAAGTATAGCATGATTTCTTTTAAGCAAGTCAGGGTCTCCACCAACACAGATCATAGTCTCTCCCACCTTACAAGCTGGTTTTTCATGAACTTCTACTGCCTAAATAATTCATATAACCTAAAGCCTGCTCTTAGAATTGATGTAATATAGCTTCTAGGGGAGACAGCAATAATTTTGAAGTCCCCTGACCTTAGGGGGCTTCTGTTCTAACAATAAGTCAGTAATTCTAAATCTTCTGGCTTTGGAGTCTACCTCAGGGCACTCCCACACCCAGTCTAAAAACACAATCTGTCTGATTCTGAATAGACCATTATTCAGTTCCTTGCTGACTATTAGATAAACTGTTGGTCTGTGAGAATTAAATTCCTGAGACCACTCCTTGGTTCTATCTCTGAGCCATAAAATGAGCATATCTATAACACAGATAAATGTGTATTTGCTTCTGTTTCTTTGCTAAATTCTCTTGGAATTTAGATCGCTTTTAATGGTGTTACAATTACAATAAACTTTATCCTTTGACCAGGAAATGGTTAGCCTGCAACCCAAACTTTTGGAGTCCCTTTCCCAACCTCAACAGAATGACACAGAAGAAAGACATCAGTGAACAATTATTAAGTACTTATTGCGTACCAGAAACTGACAAGCACTGAAGATAAAAATGTAAAATAAAATAGTCCCTATCCTCACAAAAACTCACACTGTAATGGAATTCAACCTATAAATAAATAAATACCCATACATAATCCATACAAAATTAAAAACAAAGTAGTTATGGAAAGAAAAAGCCTAGAAATTATAAGGACCAAGAAAAGTTTGATGGAAAAAGTAATGTGAGAACTCAATTCTGAAGGAAACCAAGGATTCCATGAGTCAGAAGTGAAAAAGGAAGTATGGTGATACCTCTGGCGCAGGTCTGGATGCTCAACTATACTTGATCTTCTGCCTTCCACGTATGTACAATTTTAGTAACCTGTAATAATTCCTATAAGTTCCCATTTCCATTAGTGGTTCCATGGCATGTTGGTAAGAATAGGAAAAAAGCAGGGGTGATGGTGGAAAAAATTAAGGGTTAAAATAATACTTCATGTGAAAAAGGGATCAATGTGAGAAAGTGAATACAATTACAACATAATTAAGCCATGGAAAAGATGGTGAACCATATAGCCTATTTTAAAATGAATAACAGCTGAGACATTATTCTGATGTTTAGATAATCCTCTGCAACAAGTCATCACATTGCATGTTATGGAAAGTAGAAATGTAACTACTAGCTGAAAGAACAGTGAATAATATGAACTAAAACCACAGCCTAAAATCATGACTGATGATGAAGCAGGCTACTTATCTCCTAACAAAGAGGTGACAGAATCTCAGTACAGAATGAGATTTACATTTCCAAACATACCTAGTGTGAGAATTTATTTTTCTTGACTATACATAATTATTATAATTTTCTTTTTTTTTTTCAACTGTGGAAGGAGAGAAAAGCAAACCCAACCTATGCAAACCCAATCTGTCAATTTCCTCTAAAGGAAAAATAACCATATCTATAAAGCAGCCACAGCTACTAAAGAACCAGAAAAGAAAGTTCCTTCCATTAAAGTCCTTGAACACTGTCAAATGATTCAACATTAAAAACAATGTAGGTTTTATAAGTGGAAATAGCATTAAATAAATGCATCACCATTTATTTTCCTGCTGCCTCAAGAACCACTGTTTTTTTTTTCCTATAGCTGAAATCTCTTATAAATGTTATTCCCCCAAGAGAATACAAAATCCTTGAGAACAGACACTCCCTTATTTTTCTATATGTGTCCCCAGTGCTTTGTATATAGAAAGCCCTTAGTAAATGCTTTTTCCATCTATCCACTTATTCATTCACTCATATAACACTCCCAACAAGTGGAGTGTTTGATCTCTCCCATTGAGACCCCAGTTTCTTAAACTGTAGTTTGTGACCTCATAGGAGGTTTCATAACTGAATGTGGGGGTTGTGAAATTTGGCAGTAAATGTTTGATTTGTATACATATATAATACCCAGGGTCAAATAAAAATTTCTTGGATGAAAAAGGGTAATGAATGGGAAAAGTTTAAGAAGTCCTGATCTATTTTAGTAGTGTCAAACTGAAAAAACCAGAAAGTAACATTACCTATGTTGTACTGTATTTTTATTTTGTTAAAAAATATCTCAATTACACATTAGTGAGTTTTCTGAGACCTTATTGATATGCTGACCCTTGCATTTGATACCTCTGATCTAGCCCATGTTTTTTAAAAACCTCCAGTGATAGACAATTCACTAGGGCTGGATAAATCTGATTATATTAAGTTTTCCCTTACATTGAGCCATAAAAAGCTGAAGCATAATGACCGTTTCCTTCTCCCTATGTCAAATGACTCAGATTTGCCTGGGGGTTCCAGAAAGATCATTTTCTTTTTTTTTTTCCCTTTAAATCTTAAATTATTTATTTATTTAGAATTTTGCCCCAGTTACATTCAAAACAAATTTTTTACATTTGTTTTAAGATTTTTGAATTCTATGTTCAATCCCTTATTCTCACTCACAACTAAAAAACCACATATGAAGTTATGCAAAACATTTCCATAAAAGTCAAGTTGTGAAAGAAAACATATATCTCCCAGCCTAATGAAAATAAAAATCTTCAAGAAAAATTAGGTTAAAAAGAAAGAGAGACAGAAAAATATAGAATGCTTCAATCTATATTCAGATCAAATCAATTATTTCTCAGGATTATGGATTGGATTTTTCATAAATCCTTCAGAGTATTGTGGATGCTTGTACTACTGAGAATAGCAAAGTCATTTACAGCTGGTCATCTTAGAACACTGCTATTACTTTGTGTACATCATATTTTACTTTTGTTCACAGAGGACTTTTCAGGGGGGTTTTTTTGTTTGTTTATTTGTTTTGGGGTTTTTTTTTTTCTGAAAGCAGCCTGCTCATCATTTCCCACAGAACAATAATACTCCATCACAAACACAAATCACAGTTTACTGAGTCATTACCCAATTTAAAGTCATTTCCTCAATTTTTAATTTTTTTGTCCTGAGAAGAGAGATGAATGAATATTTTTTTGCACATGCAGATTATTTTCCTTTTTTTCCCCCTGTTTTTTCTGATTCTCTTTTGATATTCATGCCTAGTAGTGATGCTGTTAGGTCAAAGGATATGCATAAATTTGCAGCCCTTTGGGCAGATATTTTTTGTTCATTTACCAATTGGGCCAAGACTTTTTTTTAAAATAAATTTGACTCCGTTCCCTCTATGTTTGAGAAATGATGCTAGAGAAACCTGCTTCGAAATTTTTTTATAATTATTATTGCTAACTTTATTTCTTCCTATTTATCTCTCTGTCCTTTTACCCTGTCCCTCCTCAAAAGAGTTTTGCTTCTGAGCACTCCCTCCCCTGATATGCCCTCTCTTTTATTACCCTCCCCCCCCCTTCCCATATCCCATTATCCTCCTATTTTCCTGCAGGGGAGCCAATTCTAATGAGACTAAGTTTTATTAACTCTTTCTTTCCTCCCCTTCCTCTTCTCCACAATGAAACATTGTCTTTCGTTTTTTATAGCAGATAATTTGCGCCATTCCACTTCTCCTTTTCCCTTTTTCCCAGCACATTACCCTCTCACCACTTAATTTCATCATTAAAAAAAAAAGATATTCCTTCATATTCAACTCACAACCATGCTCTTTGTGTGTATATATACATACATATATATATATATATGTATATATATATATATACATATATATATATATATATACCCCTTCTAACTGCCCTAGTAATGAGAATGTTCTAAGGAATTGCAAAAGTATCATCCTCCCATGTAGGAATATAAACAGATAAATCTTATGAATATAAATATGATATCACTTTTCTGATTCCCTCCTTATGCTTCTTCACAGTACTGTATTTGAAAATCAAAATTTCCATTCAGCTCTGGTCTTTTCATCATGAATGCTTGAAAACCCTCTGTTTCATTGAATGACCACCTTTTCCTCTAAAGGATTATACTCAGTTTTGTTTGATAGGTGATTCTTGGTTGCAATCCTAGCCAAGAAGATCATTTTCTATCAAGATCTCAAGAGTGTGTTCCATTTAACAATCATAGAGTATTAGCCATTGCTAAAGCTAGAATTGAGACAGTGATTTCTAATGAGATCCATCAACCATCCCTGAGCTATGCATATTATATTGCCATAATCCTGGTGCCTAAGTATTCTGAGTAGCAACATAACAGAGGTCATTTTTTCCACAGGGTATCATTTCAAGCATATGGATTCTATAATAATAATGGTTTTGAGCTACAAAGGTTATATTAGAGATAAAGACTAACATTATCAGAGATAAAGTCTTCACCTTACGAAGAAAAAACAGAGGAGACTTAATGACTTGTCCAATGTCACATAGTGGCAGAACTAGATCAAATCCCAAATCCAAGGTTCCATCTTCCACTGAACCAAAATGCCATAACAAGACACACCAGAAACTTTTATGCAGAAAATAAATAAAAATCTATTTATTGTTCTAACAAAACACTTTGTCAGTCACTCAATAAACATTTATTGAGTACTTGTGTGCCAGACACTGTGCTAAGTGATGGTGTTAAAAAGAAAGGTAAAAAATAGTCCTTATTCTCTATTATTGTTCTGTAAGAAACTACCAGCAGGATGATTTCAGAGAGGCCTGGAAAGACCTACATGAACTGATGCTAACTGAAATAAGCAGAACCAGGAGAACATTATACACAGCAACATGACTATATGATGATCAATTCTGATGGACATGATTCTCTTCAACAATGAGGTGATTCAAACCAGTTCCTATTGTTCTGCGATGAAGATAGTCATATACATCCAGAGAGAAGCTTGTGGGAACTGACTGTGGACCACACATTTCAACACTTCCTGTGAATATTTGCTTACATTTTGTTTTCCTTCTTAGGTTGTTTTTTTTTCCTCTTTCTTTCTAGATCTGATGTTTCTTGTGCAGTAAGATAATTGTATAGATATGTATACATATATTGGATTTGTCATATAATTTAATATATTTAACATGTATTATACTACCTGTCATCTAGGGGTGAGGGTGGGGTGGGGGGAAGGAGGGGAAAAATTTGGAACAAAAAAAAATAGATTTAACAAATACTCAAAAAAAAATAGTCCTTATTCTCAAGAAGTTCAGAGACTGGTTAGGGAGATAACTATGTACAAACAATGACATAGAATAAATAGGGAAAAAAAACAGGAGGAAGAATTAGGAATTGGAAAGATTAAGAATGGCTCTTGTAGAATTCTTTTGGCGATTCTATCTGGGACTAGAAAAAAAGCAAGGGAAACCAGAAGACAGAAATAAGGAGAAAGAAAAGTTCAGGCATTAAGTTAGCTGACAAAAATGCCCTGAATCCAGAGATGGAGTGTTTGGTTTGAAAAATGACAAGGAGGCCAATCACTGGGTTGAAAAGTATAAATTGGAGAGAAAGAGGCCATAAAGTACAAAAAGACTGAAAAGAATGTGAGAGACAGATGATGAGGAATTTTGCCAAATAGAGGATTTTATATTTGATCCTGAAGAGAAAGGGAGTTTTGGTTTGTTTTGATTTGGTTTTTTTTTTTTTTAGGGAATTGCGGAGTGGTTACAGGGTCGGAATGAATTTAAGGAAGATCGCTTTGACAACTACATAGAGGATGAACTGGAGAAGGGAGATGTGGCAGGCTTGGGGCCTACAATGGTACCATAGCAACTGAGACAAGGGCATGTTTAACATATGTTTAACATGCCATCAAAGGAAGTTGACCTGGGCAAACACCATGAGGGAGAAAAATCCTCATCTGCCAGTTCTATAGGATTTTTGGCCTGTTAATCTCTTTCCTCCCTCCTACACTACATTTTCTATTTCACCATTATCTCTCCCCCTAGTTTATCCCCAGAAATTTTCTAGCTTTCTCTGGAACAGCAATGTGATTATTTTGCATCATTGTATAGACTCTGTGCTCCATCATTTATAATTTTTGTAGTAGCAGTAATAACAAAAATAATTCACATTTCTATAGCACTTTAAGGTTTATTTAAAAAAAAAAAAAAGCACTTTTCCTCACAATGATGCTAAAGGTCAGGTAATGCAACTGAGGAATTATCCTCACTTTACAAATTAAGAAAACTAAAAGAATACATTAAAGAGAAAAGGGTTTAAAATTTGGAGTCAGAAGATGTGACTAATTTAAAATTTAGCTCTCCAATTTACTATCTGTGTGACCCTTGATCCTGGATAAGATACCAAATGTCCTGAGTCAGTTTCCTCATCCATAACAGAGGTGTATTAAATATCTCTTAAGATTCTCTGCTATTTAGTTCCAAATGAGTAATCAATAAAGCAATCAATCAACAAGCATTTATTAAACATATTAAACATGACATATTAAATGATGTGAGAATAGACTAGAATTTAAATGCCAGTTAGTTCCAAATCCTTTTGATTTCTATTATATACTCTCCACTACCTTTCCTTTTATTCTTTTCTTTCTTTCCCTCTCCCCAACCCCTCATCAATTTTCTCCCTCTGGGCTTATTAACTATCCTAATCACTGGTACCATCAGTTTCTCTGGCTGAGACCCCGATGTCTGGGTACCAAATAGGAAATTTATCAGTAGTTTTCTCTAATCATTTTAGGGCAAATTGAAAAAGTCAATTGCTTTTACCATTAAAGATATCCCAGGAGCATAATCCCACTCTACATGTAATATCTGATCTATCACCTGATAGTCACACATTCTTCCAGCTGCCTTTCTGTTTGGATTAATGTAACTGGCAAGTTCCCAGTGCATCACTCATTCATAAATAATAAATTTTAATAACTATCTCATGAATAATTGTAATCTATGACACATGCCCAGATCCTATTTTGACCCTACACCAAAACAAAAAAACAAGAAACAGAATAATATTTTAAATCTATTAGGATGTGAAAAATGCTCATCAGCTCCTTTTGAAGGAATAACAGAAGAATTATAGCTAAAGGCTGTGCACATGGGAACCAATTACAACTAAATAATTTCTGGTCCCTTTTCTCCACAACAGCATAAAATGGCTTTAGCCCTTTCTCTATTGGCTAGAAACTGATGACCTACATCACATGCCAGAAAAACCTGGCAAGACATTTAAAAGGCTTCAAAAGGCTGCCAAGGCACAGAACTTTGTGGTGTCTGGGGATTCAAGCAGCCTAAATGTGAGCTGGAAATAAGCCATCAGCAACAGGTAATTTGCAGTATAGAAGGTTCTTGCAATGCGCTAGGGATGATTTCCTTGTGCCAAAGTTTGGGATTATTGTAATAAGTGATCCCCTCCAAAATGAAAATGAGAATTATCAAAAAACAAAATTAATTTTAAGGAAGAAAATTTCAACTGGCTTCATAAGTCTAACTTTCTACCTACATAGATCCCAGGCACCAGAACTATATTTGAGTAGTTCAGAGGCTAGCTAATACAAGTAAGTAAGTTTTATAATCAGAATTCAGTCCCACAATAACTTCTACTAAAACCCATGACTTCTTATCAGAGCACTGTGCCTTAAGGAACTTGATTGATATTGATCTCCCAACTTCCAAACCCTCCATTCTTCAGCAGACTTCCTAAGAGTTGTGGTCCCAGACTTCCAGGGGTGGAGCCAAAATGGCAGAGATCAGACTCCAATCTCTGTAACCTCCTCTAACCTTCCCTCAAACCAACAGCAGATGAAGCCTCTAGACTGGTACTGAAGTCAAAGAATCCACAATATCTAGAGTATAACACATTTCTAGAAGAAGATACCCTGGAAGAATTTCAAAACAGGTCTGTTTCAATTGGGCAGGGGAGTGGTCTGCCGAAACCAGCCTGCAGCACAGGAAGACAGGGGCAGGGAGCTGGAGCAGGAAGCTAGAGCAGGAGTTGGAGCTTGTGGCTTTCACACACCTGGGAGTCTTCTGTGGGCCTCTTGGGCCAATCTGTCCTGATTGTAAGCAGGTGGTTTGGAAGATCTGCCTTTTGTGGAGGGTAGATTGTGAACCACTGAACCCCTGAAGAGTACCAGACCTATCTGCCATTCATTACACAACCCCCTAAAGCAATGAATCAATCAGCAGAACTGCCTAGCACTGGAAATAACTGAATCAGCAGAAGAGCCCCAGGGCAAATTAAAGCAGTTGTCCCACCTTTGCCTTAAACAGACCTCACACCTTTTAAAAAATGAATAAAAAAACTAAAAAGAACTCTTATCATAGACAGCTTTTATGGAGAGAGGGAAGAACAGATCTCAAATCCTGAGGTCCCTAAAGTTAAAGCAACTCCAAAAAAAAAAAAAAAAAAAAAGCCACA
>JAJPUD010000859.1:454932-499908 GCA_023553655.1 Myrmecobius fasciatus | reverse complement strand
GGCAGCCCTTTTTGTCGTGGCTAGAAACTGGAAACTGAATGGATGCCCATCAATTGGAAAATGGCTGAATAAATTATGGTATATGAATGTTATGGAATATTATTGTTCTGTAAGAAACAACCAGCAGGATGATTTCAGAGAGGCCTGGAGAGACTTGCATGAACTGATGCTGAGTGAAATGAGCAGAACCAGGAGATTATTATACATAGCCACAAGACTATACAATGATCAATTCTGATGGATGTGGCTCTCTTCAACAATGAGATGATTCCAATTGTTCAGTGATAAAGAGAGCCAATTACACCCAGAGAGAGGACTTTGGGAACTAAGTGTGAACCACAACATAGCATTTTCACTTTTTCTGTTATTGTTTGCTTGCATTTTGTTTTCTTTTTCAGGTTTTTGTTTTGCTTCCTTCTTGATCTGATTCTTCTTGTGCAGCAAGAAAACTGTCTAAATATGCATCCATATATTAGATTTAACATATATTTTAACATATTTAACATGTATTGGACTATGTGCCATCTGGGAGGGGGAGGAGGGAAGGAGGGGAAAATTAGGAACAGAAGGTCTTGAAAGCGTCAATATTGAAAAATTACTCATGCATATGTTTTGTGAATAAAAATTTTAAAAAAGAAAGAAAGAGAGGGAGAGCATATGAAAGACAAGTTCTTCAGTGGAACTCATAATTACCTAGGAAAAAGGGAACCCCATGAGGTTGGAGCATGCCCTTAGAGGGTGGATCTCAGGAGTTTGACATAATTTGGATTTCAAGTGGACCACCTCCCTAAAAGGTGGGATCACTGAACTAACCTGATCTTTATCAGTGCCTTCTCCCTGCTTGCCTTAAGGACCAATTCTTTAGTTTCTCTTGGTCCAAAACACCATTCAGGACCTCATCACATTATTTCATATAACTATGTTCAGTCATAGACAAAACAATGCATAAGCATATCACACTAAGGCCTCAACTATGTTATAAAAGGGCAGCTAGATAGCAGAATAGATGACAGTGTAGAACCTAGAATCAATAAGACTTCTCTTCTTGAGTTCAAATATGGCCTCAGGTTTATTAGCTATGAGACCCAGGGCAAGTCACTTAACCCTGTTTGTTTCAGTTTCCTCATTTGGAAAATGAGTTGAAGAAAGAAATGACAAACCACTCTTTAGCTAAGAAAATCCCAAAGAGGATTATGAAGAATCAGACATGACTGAAAAGTGACTAAACAGCAGCAAATGCTATAAAAATTAAAATGATATTATGACATCTGAAGTTTTGGGTATCACATGAATTACCTAATAAATCTTTCTTGCACAGAAGACTTAACAAATTTCAGCTTATCTTATTTATTGAACTCAGACTAAGAGTAAAAATGTCTCCCACTCTGCCTTGGACACTTAACTAACTATGTGACCCTGGGAAAGTCTGAACCACTATCAGCCTCAGTTTCCTCAGTGAAATGAGGATAATAACCCTACCTGATAGGGTTGTTGTGAGAATCAAATAAGATCTGTTCAAAGTATTACACAAATGTTGGCTGCATAAATTACTATCTTTGTTTAAACCATGAAAAAATTCTTATCTGTTCACCTTATAAGGAAAATGAGAAGTTGGGTTTCCACAGATATTGTCAAAAATAGTATGAAATGCTCTATATTGATGATTGTTTGCATTGGGTTTCCTTTTTCAGATTATTTTGTTCATGTAGTTACGATTTTTCTTGCACAGCAAGATAAGTATGGAAACATGTATACATATATCCGACTTGTCAAGTATTTTAATATACATGTAGTGGACTTCCCGCCATCTAGGGGAGGGGAGGGGAATAGGGGGGAAATTTTGTAATGGAAAGCTTTGTAAGGGTCAATGTTGAAGAACTACCCATACATATGTTACGCAAATAAAAAGCTTTAATTTAAAAAAAAAAAAAAAGCATGAAAGGGAGGGGTGAAATAGCTCACAAAGATATTTCCAACCAATCACCCCGTGAATCAGGGAAATGGCTAAACAATAAAATTCTAGACAAAGGGAGCCAGGTTTAAACTGTCCCACACTGCCTAGGGTCAATGACAGAGCACAAATCTTTTAAATACAACCTAATTGTCGTTAGGATGGTAAATCCAACCACTTGTAACTAACCCTGCCTGTAAATCTAACCAATCTAAACCTTGAAGGAAGGAATAAGGAACCAAACTAACAGTATAAAGCTTGTTCCTGCTTAGTACTCCATGTGTCTTATCCATGAATATACCTGCTTCTCATAAGAATCATTCAATAAAGGATTCTTTTCTCATTCTAAAAGAGCATGGGTTGTAATACTGTTCTTGGACTAGCTTGCAACTGGGGAAGCAGTGGGCAGCAGCAGCTCATCCCAGACTTATTCCCCAATCCTGCTGAGTTTCAGAGTGTTTGGATAACAATCTTTGACCAGGTTAAAAGGAATTTAATTAAAGAGGGAGAAACTGATTTCAAGAAGATAGAAGGGTGTCTGGCATTAATATAATTTTTGTTGCAATTAGTTAATCAAAACCCTAAATTCTGCATCCTTTAAAAATTTTTGCTGTGGAATTTTGTCATGTTTCATGATTTCCAGAGAATATAAATTGTAAGTTGCTTCAGTCAGAGAGTAAATTAGTAAATGCAATTCAACTCATCTGAACCTCTCTCTAAGCTGAAATACTTATATACTCATAAACTGCCTCTGGCAAATTTTGGTAAAACATAGAGAATCAGTTGTTTGTGCGTTCCCCCCACACACAAGAGTTTAGGAAAAATATTGTCTGGAGACTCTCTAGAGATGGTCAAACAAGATCATGATGGGGCCACAAGTCCACATCATATGAAGATCAGTTGAAAGAACTATGGATAATTATTTTGAAGAAAAAAAATCATGACAGCTGTGTTCAAGTATGGGAATCACTGTCATAAAGAATTAGTTTTGTCCAGTGTGTCCCCAGAAAGTAGATTCCAGATAAAACAAGAATTTTAAATTCATTTCATATATGGAGTTGGGAAGAGAGAAACTAATCAAAGATGAGTGTATAAATCAAGTTTATTAGAAGGATCATGGTACACTTAAGAGAACAATAAAAGTTAGAATAGAGTTTTGGGGAAAATATGAGTTCATCTATATAACAATTTTAAGATGCTTATAGAACATACAGGGGCACAGGGCCAGCTGATAGCTGATAATGCAGAATCAGATTTCAGAAGATAAAACTTTGATATGTAGATTCGAGACTCATCCGTATAAAGAAGATAATTAAACCTATGAAAGATGATCAGTTCACTGAGAACAAATAGAGATGAAAAAGGAGGCCCAAAATGTTTCCCACATTGCCCCCCCTCCCGCAATTTTTCAGCTTCCTTTTTTATGTTGTCTTTCAAAGAAAACTCCTATATATGTGTATCCACAATGTTAGCACAGGGTGAGCTAAGAGTAAGCACTTAATAAATGTTTATTGACTACTGATATATCAATTTCCTGTTTTAACTAGCTGAGAAACTCTACTCCAACTTTCTGAAAGAAAATTTCTCTTTGCATTCATTCTGATCTCTATTCATAATATGTCTTCAATTAGCATACCTTATACACTTTGTTGACGGCCATCTGTTTGAGGAAATGCAAATACCCAAAGAGCTCTCTCCAGTCTAAAGATAGACATTCATAATCTGGAGAATGGAGGAAACACAAAGGACCTAAACTAAAAACCCGAATCCCTTTGAAGCCTCTGCATTTTATGTTATAATAACAGCAATATCACTTTAATGAAGACATACAGCAGATAGTGCTAAATTCCTCAAATTAGAATCAGAAGACTTGTGTCCACCATTAAACTGCATGGCCTTAGATAAGTCCTAACATCTCAGAGCTTCAGTTTCCTTATCTGTGAAATGAAATAAATGTGAAATTGCAGAAAAATCTTATAGTCATAAAATAAAAATATATCTATACATTCATGCTAATCTACATATAGTTAGCAACATCATAAAATAAGGGGAAAATAGACTCATCCAAGTTCCCTACCAGCTCTAAATTGTTTAGCTTTCGCTGAAGTGTTTTTTTACATGTTATTCAGTTTTGTAAGATAGGTAGGCAAGTTATTACTATTTCAGTGGCTTATACAAATAAAGTGAGGAGTTCCTACTTCAATTCTGCCAATGATTAGCAGTTGAATAGCTGGACACACCACTTTACTTCTTCCCACCTGACTCTTTATGTATCAAATGAAAGAATTAGAACAGAGAATATATAAGGTCCCTCTAATTCTAAAATTCTGTGATTCCATGATCTGCACAATACCTCTGATAAATGGATGACATCATTTCTGCTTCAAGTCAGATTTGTAGGATCTGTCTCCTCCTTTAAGAAATTGATTCTAAATGGCAAAAACAAATATATAACTCAGATCTCCCTTCTCTTTAGGTCAGCATCCTTTCTACTGCCACCACACATCAAACAAGAACCTTTTTACATTCAATGACAATATTTTTTTAAAGTATCTTTTGAGGGGCAGCTAGGTGGCGCAGTGGTTAGAGCACCAGCCCTGAAGTCAGGAGGACCTGAGTTCAAATCTGGTCTTAGACATTTTAACATTCCCTAGCTGTGTGACCCTGGGCAAGTCACTTAACCCCAATTGCCTCAGCAAAAAGAAAAAAAAAAAAGTATCTTTTGAATTTCTTGAAGTGGTTACAAAGTAAATCTTCACAGGAAAAAAAAAATGAAGTGGCTTATGCAACAACAAAATACCTGGAAGGATTTTTTTTTTTTTTTTAATGAAAGGAATTCAAAAGTCCTTGTTTACAGAACAAAGGACTTTATTTAGCAGGGACAGAACAAAGGAAAGCATTTAGTATTTGTATCCTTATTTCTTTGTATCTAAAAGTTAAGCTTCATTATTAAAGGTAGGAAATGAGAAATTAGTAATAATGTTATATGCAATGTTATAGCAAATGGAAAATTTTATTTAAATTGAGAAGGTCTGGGTTTGAATCCATATACTAACTGATGATATTGAGGTCTGGCACCAAATGAGGTTTGGCACCAAATTGAAAGGGATAAACTTAGTGAAAACCTCTCATGGAAATGTGGCCTTGAATTAACAAGTTGAACTATAGCTAAAAAGTTGCAGATATTCGATTATCTTAGATGAACATTTCTCCTCCAGTTTCCCCCCCTCATCTTAATTAGTATTTAAGTACTTCTTTTAAAGGTGATAATGGCTTTGGGAATTCAGGTAACAATTCTCTCAACCATGAATATCTGCTTGTATAGCAATTCTCTAGGGAAATTTGAATTAAGAGTTTGTTATTTATTCTTTTGTTTCTGGGATAGATTTCCATACTTAGAGTGTAAGAATGGACTCCCTCAAACAATGGGAGAAAAAGTGAGATGAGGAAGAGCTTCTGCCTTTACAATCTATTTAATCTTGTATTTTGCAGTTTGTGCTTTGCACTCCTCTACTGACATCTTGTTTGTTAGGAGTTGCCCTTTCTCTCAAGATAGTAATGTCTTTTTTTTTTTTAATTTTTTTTTTTAACCTCGAGTCTCTTGTCGCTACTGTGCTACACAGTTTTGAGGGCTCATTCCAGGATAGTTCCTGTTCATGAGAGGTCTCTCCCATACTGAATTTTTGACCCTCCAAAGAGTTCTATGATGGTCCTTGAACTCAGCTCAGAAACCCCTGCTCTGATCGGGTAAACTCCCAAAGAGAAACACTCAAAAGAAAGCAAAAACAGAAGTAGGCTAGCAAAAATAGAAGATTAATTCAGCCCAGGAGATGTCAGATGAGAAAAAGTTTGAAATCAGTCAGGTTAAGTGCACAACCCAAGCAGTGCAAGCAACTCATGAGGGAGGGATAGACTCTAAGCTGTTCAAGTCCATAAGAGGACTTTCCCTTTGCCAAGGGCTAGTGAGCCACCTGAGTGACTAAGACTGGGACTGGGAGAATTTAAGGCTCCCATTTCCTTTTGAAAACTCTGAGAGATTCAAGTCTGTAAGGGTTCTCTCATTTTCCTTTGGTAAGATCAGGTGAGTCCTCCACAAAGAGGATAAGATACTGTGTAACTTGGGAAAGGAACAATCTAGCTGGCTCTAAAAATTTCTCTAGTGTCCTGGGAAGATAGCCCTTTAAGAAGAATAGGGATGAAGTACCAAAATACTGTTATTGTGTTGCTGGTTTGGAGGAACTGTCCATCACCCAAGGGCTGGGTGGAAGGCTCCACAACTCCCCTCCTGGCTTCCACCCCAACAGGAACTTGATGTAGAAAAGCAGTTTATGTTTATGTGTCTGTGATCCTGTTTTGTCTTCTGTATTTCTCTCTTGTCAGCCAAATTACAAAGAAAAAGCTATTTGCGATTTAAAAATACTTATTTTGTACATAATTGGACTCATGCAAATAGCTTTTTGCTAGAGAGAAGGACTAGTTCTGAGATGGGGAAAGTTTTTAACTGCCATACTAAAACGAAAAAAAGAAAAAAACTGACATGTTTCTGTGAACTGTGTGAACTGGCCAATTTGAGTCTGAAGAAATAATTAAAATTATAGAACTAATAAAACATTTTAGCAGATCCTGGGTTTTTTGAGACTAAGTTTTAAGTTAAAGTAGGCCTTATTTCTGAGAGCCTGAACCTGCAGCTGCAGGAAAAACTGCAAAAGGAACAAACAAACAAACAAACAAACAAACAAACAAACAAACAAAAAAAAAAAAAAAGCCTTCTCTGGGATTTTCCACGATTCTCTCCCTTGGAAAGGCTTATAGAATCTGTCCTGGGAAGACTGACATTCCTTGCTGGCTTGGATTCTTCTGGGTTTGTACTGGTGTCCTAACATCTTCAACATGACCCTCCAGAATTTCTGGCATAGAGATTGGGCTAGTCACTGGGTCACAGACCTGCAGCCAGATACTTGGATCCAAATTTCTCCAATGCTTTCCCCCAGGGTCCTAAAGTCTGACAATTTTTTAAAGCCCTATAGACAAATTTGAAAGGGCAGTTTTCTGCCATTTTAAATTTGGGGGCTGTGTGTGTTTAAATTGGAATTCTGATTCTGAAACTATGAGATAATTACTACTAACTAGTGCATGCTAAAATTGTGAACTTGTTTATCTGGTATAAGATTTTAGAAATATGTGTGCATTGATACTTTGCAATTAGGATTGTTTTGGTGGAAGGGGAGATTAATTGGATTTAGAGGAATTTTAACAATATTGGTGTTGTACCTGTTATTTATATTTCCAGAAAAGTTTATAGAAACTCCTCAATTGGAAGAAATTGAATTAACATTTTTAGGATGAAGAAATTATTAATGTTAACTCTGATAGGGTTCTTTAATGTGAAATTAGGACAGTATATTTTATATTCTATGTGAGTTTTAATTGGTAGTATTGAATCATTTTAAAGCTATTCTCATTGTTGAGGGAGATTCTGAAAACAGTGGTCTATGCCTTTGTCCCTCTGAATATGGTTAATACCTGAACATGTATTTTGATAAAGATTAATTATTGAACATTGTAAAGTGTAAGGTTGAATTTAAAACCCATCTGCTTAGATATGAAGATAAGCTATGAACTTTCTAAGATGAATCTCTTCCTCTTCCTGTTATCATTGTAAGATTATAGTCAATACTTATTTAGGAAATGTGATTCTTTTTTTTTTTTTTTTTTTTTTTGCTGAGGCATTTGGGGTTAAGTGATTTGCCAAGGGTCAGGAAGCTAGGAAGTGTTAAATGTCTGACACCAGATTTGAACTCTGGTCCTCCTGACTTCAGTGTTGGTACTCTATCCACTGTATCACCTAGCTGCCCCAAGATATGTGATTCTTGAGAGCTAAATTCATCTGCAGTTTTGATTAATGAGATGTTATTTGAGATAAAAATCTCTTGGGACTGTAACTGATATTATTTGGACTTTTGAATTCAGGTATGATTGTCTGATGGATCATGAAGCCAATAACCCACCATGTAAACGGAATATGCCACAAGCTACTCAGAGGAATGTGATCCTGAATCGTTACAGGTGGACATTAGTATCTGGGTAAGAGTTGGGAGGACAATCTTGGCCCCCACTTAAGGTGGGATCTTTCTGACTCAGTTTCCCGGTGGTGTTTCTTTGAATAAGAACCCATCTGGCTATTCAAGAGTCTGGCTATAAGTTGGAATTTTTATTGCATACAATTAGCTAAAGATGTATCATCATGTCATGTATGTGCTCTCAGGCTGAGGCCTTCTCAAGGAACAATTTTTGATTAAACATGTCCCTGATTTTTCCTCTTATAGCAAGTTTCTATAATCAGGGCATGTGTTCAGTAGAAGCTAGGAGCACAGCTCAAGTGTCTGAAAATATATGGTCATTATATCCTAAATAAGTAGGTAAGTGAGTATTTAGCCTAGTCATCTATCTGTTGCTAGATGTATATATCTGTCTGCTTCTTTAGCTGCTGACTTTCGTGATAGACATTTTTATTTGTGAAAGATTATCTACTCCAATTACTAGGGATATAAATGACTGAGGTGAGAGATTGCACCAGATAGGAGTTGGGGGTATAGAACCCCAATTTGTATGCTGAATAGGCTCATTAGACTCCAGGCCATGGTTGAAATAATTACTAACCAGATGACAAAGGCCCTGGATCTGTTAGCAGACCAGGCCATTCAAATTAGAGAAGCAGTACTCTAGCATAAATTGGTATTAGACTACTTGTTGGCTGAAGAAAGTAAGATTTGTGAGAAATTAAATTCTTGCTGTCTGATAATTTATAATGGACATGTAGTGAAGGAAATTGCCAAAGACATCAGAAAATTGACTCATTTGAAGAATTCACAATGGCTTTCTCGTTGCCAAAAAGTATTTTAATTTATGAGAAGAGGTTATAGACAAAATGAAGAGGTAAAATAGACACCAGGAATGGTAAATATGAAATAGATTTGAGACAGCACAGGAAAGGATTTTTTTTTAAAAAACAATTAACATGGAAAAAGACAAGTTCCCTAGTGGAACTCACAATTAACCAGGAGAAAGGGAATACGCTATGAGGTAGGAATATACCATTGACTAGAAGGAGTTCAGCACTCTAAAAGTTAATTAGGTCTAACAAGAAGAAAGATACCATGAGGCATGGAGAAGGGGTAAGGAAAAATATATCATGAGGCAGAATGCTGTGGTGGGCTAATCCAAATCATCAAAGATGGTATAGGCTACAGACAGATTTTTCAGGGAAATTTAAGTTTGGGAGTTTGATATCATAACTTGACTTTTTGATTGGATATAGTAAGGTAGGATTTCCTAAGACCTTCACAGGGGGGTAGAATTATAAAGTTGAGCTGATCTCCATCCAAGCCCTTTCCTGTGTGTATCAGAGAGTAATGTTATCAGTACTTCAGGCTTTCTCTAGCAACCCCACCTAGTCATCCTCATCTCTAGTCATGTGAACTAAAGTAATTCATTTCAAATCTTTCTAGGCCTCAACTTCCTTAAGATGTAAAATAATGGAGTTGAATTATAGGATATCTTTTAGTTCTAAATTCTTTTCATTCTCTATGGATTTTGGTTATATAAAATTTAAAAGTTTTTCACAAATAAATCCAATGAAACAGATTAAAAAGGAAATAGTTTATCAAAGGAGGAAATTTGAATTACATTTTGTATATTTCCCTGGATATATAAAGAACTCATTCAAATTTTTAAGACTAAGAGCCATTTGCCTAATAGATAAATCATCAAATGATATGATAGGCAGTTCTCAGGGTAAGAAGAAACCCAAAATATTTGTAGCCATCTAAAGAAATGCTTCAAAACACTAATAATTAGAGAAATGCACATTAAAGTAACACTGAGATTCTATCTATTATGGCAAAGAAAAGTGACAAATGTTGGCAAGGCTGTGGGAAAATATGCTCAGGGGTATACTATTGTTAGAACTGTGAATTGGTACATTCATTCTAGAAAGTAATTTTTAATCATGCCCCCAAAATTACTAAACTGTTCACACCCTTTGAGCCAGTGATATCACTAATAATTCTATGTCCCAAAGAGATTAACTAAAGATGAAAACAATCTACATGTACAAAAAATATTTATAGAAGCTCTTTTTGTGGTATCAAAGAATTGGAAAGTAATGAGGTATCAATCAACTACAGAATGGCTGAACAAATTATGACTTAAGAATGTAATGGTATGTTATTGTGCTATAAAAATTATGAAAAAAATTGTTTCAAATAAACTTGGGAAGATGTGTATGAATTAATGTTAAGTGAGCAGACCCATCAGAACCAGCAAAACTAACAATTCTGAGTCTTAAAAATTCTTATTAATAATAGTAATTAATATTCATAGGATACTTCCTATATGCCAGACATTATGCTAAACACTTTGCAATTATTATTTCATTTGATCCTCCCAATGCTATTATTATTCCCATTTTGCAGATGAGAAAATTAAGACAGATAGAGGTGATGTGACTTGCTAAGGTCACATGACTAATAAGCTTCAAAGATTGGATTTGAACTCTGGTCTTCCTGATTGTAGACCTAGTGCTCTATTATCCACTGCTCCACCCAACTGCCTCTAATGCAATAATCAAGCATGATTTCAAAAGATAGAGCATGCTGATAGACACATACAGGCACAGCCAACACAGGAATTTGTTTTGCTTGAACATGCAAATTTGTTATAAGTATTTTGGTCTGTCCCTACTGGGGAATAAGAGAAGAGAGGTGGAATAGAAGAAATAATGCTTGATAATTGAAAAAAAATTGTTTTTAATGTCTAAAAATTATTTTTTTTAATTTTATTTTATTTGCATAACATATGTGTGGGTAATTCTTCAACACTAACCCTTACATAGCTTTCTGTTACAAATTTTTCCCCCAACTCCCCACCCCTCCCCTAGATGGCAGGATATCCACTACATGTTAATTATGTTAAAATATTGGCAAATTGAATATATGTATACATATTTCCAAACTTATCATTGTTGTGCAAGAAAAATCTTATCTACACAAAAGATATATCAGATAAAGGAAACACAATGTAAGCAAACATCAATCAAGGAGTATGAGAATGTTATGTTGTGGTCCACATTTCACATCCTTCTCTCTGGGTGTATATGGCTTTCTTCAGTGAACAATTGGAGGTGGTTTGAAACATTTCTTAATTTCTAAAAATTATTTAACATAAATAAATCATATGATTCTAAAATAAATGTGCCACAATGCTCTTAAGCATTTCCACAATTTCCAGAATAATCCTCTTACAAATTCTAATTCCAAAGCCTCTTGTTGTATCATGGTTGTATTATGAGTTATCCCAAGCCAGCTCAGTCTCTGACAGGTTCTCCCAACTTGGTAAAGCTTAAAGCTCTCAAAGGACAATTCCAAATTCAGTGTGGAGAGATTCATCACTGTTTAAAAAAAAAAAAAAAAAAGAAAGAAAAAAAAAAAAATTTTCTGCAATAGAAACTCTCAATTATAGACACTTTAAGATTAGCACCAGTGGAGCAGCTAGGTAGCACAGTGGATAGAGCATCAGCCCTGAAGTCAGGAGGACCTGAGTTCAAATCTGGTCTCAGACATTGAACACCCCCTAGCTGCATGACCCTGAGAAAGTCACTTAACCCCAATTGCCTCAGGGGAAAAAAAAGAACACCAATGGAAGAATACAGAGAAATTATAGATCTTTGAAATATTCTTCTATTATGTAAACATACCTCTTATACTTCAAGAACAAACATCTATTAACCATTTATTTAGAATAAGACTTTGTCCTAGGTACCAAGTATACAAATATTGAAACAAAAGCATTTCCTGTCTTCAAAGAAAATACTTTGTCCTGGGAGAATATTTGTAAGCAGAAAGGGGCTAGAATTAAATCATACCACCTAGCTACTATAGTTAACTATAGTTAAATTGTTGGTCTGAGCATTTACACTTTAGATATTGGCAAACTAAAAATCAGGGCTTACTGTACAATTTTGTTGATTGCCTAAATTTAAGAAAATGATGGAAAAATATCAATAACAAATTAAAATTATGTACAGTTTTTTTCATAGAACTGACTATTAAACATTTATCAGCACATCCCTGCATAAGTAAATACAAAAAAGGATTATCAAATTGAAGGATGAGGAAAGGCTTCAGCAAAGAGGCTACTTCTGAATTGAGACTTGAATGAAACTAAATATTCTGAGAAGGGAGTGGAGTAAAGAGTAAGATAGTTTCTAGAAAGGAAAATACAAAAAACAAAAACCCAGAATGCCAAATTTGAGGAATAATTAGTATGCAGTTTGGTTAGAATTTAAAGTCCACAATAGGAAGTAAAATAAAACACCTAGAACAGTAGGTAGGGGCCATATCATGTAGAGCTTTGACTGTTGAACATAGGGATTTTCATTTTCTTTTAGAAAACAGGACGACAGGGCAGCTAGGTGGCTCAGTGGATAGAGCACCAGCCCTAAAATCAAGAGGACCTGATTTCAAATCTGACCTCAGACACTCAACACTTCCTAGCTGACCCTGGGCAAGTCACTTAACCCCAATTGCCTCAGTTTAAAAAAAAAAAAAAAACAAAGTCACTGATTATTTTTGAAGAAGGAAATGACTTGCCCATCTTAGAAAGATTATTCTGTCACCTTTGTGGAAGATAGATGGAAAAGAGAGGAATTTGAATAAAAAATATTGATTAGGAGGCTATTATAAATAAGAGGTGACAAGACCCTGTACTACAGAAATAACTATGTGAGAGGCAGGTAGAAAATGAATGGAAGAAAGAATTATTGTAGAGTTAAAAGCAACAAGACTTGGGAAATCATTGGATATGATAGATGACTTGGGGGAAAGAAGAATCAAGGATGAATTAAAGTTAGGTAATGAAAGGATAAAAGAGCCTTCAATAGAAATGGGAAAAATTAGAGGAAGAGCAGGTTGTCAAAGAGGATAAAGAATGAAAGAAACTAGAGAGATGGAAGACAGAAAAAGAGAAATGATCAAAAAGGCAAGTTCCCTAAAAAGAATGAAGCAGATAAGATCAAGCACCCAAGTTATAAAGTTGACTCTGGCAAAGAAAAAGGTTACTGCTTCTTCAAAGACTGTTGCAAAAGGATAATAGAGAATGCAGAGAGATTTGAATATATAAAAAAGTGGAAGCTTAAAGGGAACAACCTTGGTTGTGTTGCATTTATTATATAGGCTTTCTTGAAATAGAAATTTATTGCTTTATATTTTGAATCCCCTCATGTTCTGCTGGGCACATGGAAATTTTTTTTTCCTATTTTATATTTAAGTTTTAAGTAAATTAATTAAAATTAAAATAAAGAAGGAAACAATGTTTTCTTGAGAAGGAAAGGGAAGGAGTCAATACTGGGATATTAAGGGGTGGACTGAAAAGAAAGTGAGATAAGAACAAAAGAATTGTTTCTAGCAGTAAAAGCTTGATTGAGGTTAGACAGCAAATTTGTAACAAATCTAGTCAACTTGATTATGAGACTTCCTCCTTCAGTATTCAATTACACCCAAAAAGGAAAAGAGCAGGGCAAATGATGGGAATATGCAGGTAGTTTGAGTAATGATAAGACAAAGAGGAAAGGGCTATAAGGATATTGAATAGTGTACAGTGGAACAAGATAATAGAGCCTATGAAGAGAAAAAGAAGGTGTCAACTTGGAAAAACAGAGGAATAGAAGGATTGAAGTTCATAGTGAGTCTACAGGATGAATTTAGGAGAATCAAGCCAAAAGGAGAAATTGGACAGAAATTTATAGTTGTGATCAAAAGACTCTGTGGAACTTAGCAAGATAAGGGAGTAAGCCTGGGAGGAGCTACAACTGCCAAGTATTTCCCTGGTTGTAAGCTAGTCCAGAAGGAATATTACAATCAATGCTCTTTTATAGTGAAAGAAGAATTCTTTATTCAATTCTCCTGAGAAACAGGTATACTCCAAGGAGGACACACCAAAGACAGAATGAGGAGCAAGCTTTATATTGTTAGTTTGCTTCCTTACCTCTTCCTCCCTCAAGTGGTCAGATTTACAGTCAGTTAGTTACAATTTACAATCTAAATTACAATGAAGTTGGATTTGCAATCAGTTTCAAGTGGTTGACTTTAGAATCCTCTTTATTTGTCCATTTGGAAAAGGAGTAAGAAAAAGGACAATATTTTGAAGGGATATAAACACGTACAATAAATCCCAAAATATTAGGGCAAAAGTAGGAATGGAATGGAGAAAACTGTGTCAAGTATTGAACCCTTTAAAAAAAAACAGGGAAATGAACTAGATGACAAAAACAAATATCTTGAATGGGTGATAAAGACAAATGGAATGAAACTCAAAGAACAGGCTGCTGAATAATGAAAGCAGGAAGAGGGTCTGGAAAAGACAATGAGAAATAAGAAGTATGACTCTTCCCAGCTATGAAGGGTTGGTACACAGAAAGGAGTCATAAGAAAAAGGGCATTTAGTACTGGAAAAGGTGGCCAAGGATACATCTTGTAGAAAATAAAAAATCAAGCAGGAGTCACCACCCCACCTAAAAACAAAAGGAGGAGCTTGGTTCTAGAACAAATCCCAAATTCAGGAACTTAAGCGAGAGGATTTTATAAATAAAATAATACCAACAAGTATTTTTTAAAAAAATTCCAAATCTAACTCAAAGCAATTGAAAATAGCAACTTAACATCAATTGGAAAGTGGCTGAATAAATTGTGGTATATGAATGTTATGGAATATTATTGTTCTATAAGAAACGACCAGCAGGACGATTTCAGAGAGGCCTGGAGAGACTTGCATGAACTGATGCTGAGTGAAATGAGCAGAACCAGGAGATCATTATACACAGCAACAACAATACTATATGATGATCAATTCTGATGGACATGGCTCTCTTCAACAATGAAATGTTTCAAACCAGTTCTAATTGTTCAGTGAAGAAAGCCATATACACCCAGAGAGAGGGATATGAAATGTGGACCACAACATAACATTTCCATGCTCTCTATTGATGTTTGCTTGTATTGTGTTTCCTTTCTCTGATTTTTTTTTTCTTATAGATACGATTTTTCTTGCACAGCAAGATAAGTGTGGAAATATGTATACATATATCCGACTTGTCAAGTATTCTAACATAATTAACATGTAGTGGACTTCCTGCCATCTAGGGGAGGGGTGGGGACTAGGGGGGGAAAATTTGTAATGGAAAGCTTTGTAAGGGTCAATGTTGAAGAACTACCCATACATATGTTTTGCAAATAAAAAGCTTTAATTTTTAAAAAAGAAAGAAAGAAAATAGTGACTTAAGTGGAAAAAATAGATTTTCCAAAGGGTTTTGTGAATACCTAAAAGAAATGAAGCAAGGGATAAAAAAATGAAATAAAAACTTGAGAGGAAATAACCAGAAGGAGAAAAAAAAATGATATATTTACTCAAGAAGTGGACTCCCTTAACAGAAATCAAGGACATGATATGAGCAAGAAATATTAGAAAAAGAACTTTTAAATTTATAAAAATAGAAGAAAATATGATATCTAATATTTTTTAAATGACTTTAAAAAGAGATGAGGGAAAGATAATTTAAAAATCTTTGAGCTCCCTGAAAAGCATGATAAAAAAGGGAGAAAGGATTATTATATTTCCCTTCCCCCCCCAAAAAAAAACCACAAAAGTAAACCACCAGATCTATTTCAACTAGTAGGCAAAAATAAATAAATAAATAAATAAATAGTAATAGATAAATATCAAAAAGAATCTACTAATCACCTAATGAAAAGAACCCCGAAGAGGAAAAAATCTAGGAATGTAATAACAAAAATCCAAAACACTCAAGTTAAATAAAAACACCATACACTTTTAAAAAGAAGCAGTTCAAACATATAATCATCAGTCATGATCATAAAAAATTTGGTAGCAACTACTTAAAACCAAAGGAGATCTTGGAAAACAACATTCTAAAAGGCAAAAAACATAGACTTATGACCAAGAATAATTTATCTGACAAGCTGAATATAATTTTACAAGGTAAATGGGCCTTTAATGAAATGGAAATCTTTTAAATGTCTCTGATAAAAAATTTAAAAAAAACAGAGCTAAGTAGAAACTAAGAAATATAATGCAAAATTTCAGAGAAACCTAGAAAGACAAATTTATGTAAAAAACTGAAAGGAGCTGAATGATGTAATGTTAAAATTCAACTAGGGAAAATTAAATATGTGTTCTTTCATATTTATGATATCTTCAAACATTGTAGAGGGAACTAAATAAGAAAAATAGAGGTTTTAGAGTGGATTACTTATGTTCTAAGGCTTTGCACCAGGAAAAAAGAATGGAGTACAAAAGGAGGAGTACATTAATGAAGAAAGGAGGAAGGAAGAGAGGGATTGTTATTTTTTCAAGGCTAAGATGTATAAAAAGTATATAAAAATAGAGGGAAGGGTATACTTTTACACTCATGTAACTTATTTACCTATTCTCCACTTGTTAAAAATAAGCTGTAATTTGTTTCTATTATTTCTATAAAATATAAAACTTTTTTTATTATAGCTTCTTTTTTATAGCTTTTATAATATGTTCTATTATGTTATGTATGAAATATTTTTGTACTAGTAGGTTCTTTCTATTTTTCTTTATTTGTGTTATTTATTCTATCACAAAGTATTAGCAATAGAATTATTAGGCTAAAAAGTATGACTGCTTTTGAGAATCTTATTGCACAAAACTTTATTACTGTTAAAAAGTTTGAACCAATCACCAACAATATGTCTCTTATCTCCATGGTTCTGGCACCACTGGATTTTATCATGATTTTGCTATTTTTGCCATTTAGTAGACGTAAGGTTATCCCCTATGGTTTTAATTTGCATTTTTCTGATGCCTAGGGAAAAGGCATGTGAATATTTTTCATGGGGTTATTAACAGTATGCATTTCTCCCTCAAAATGATCAATTCATGTCCTTTGACCACTGTTCAACTATGGAATGTGTATCATAAATCTTATACATATATATTCTTTCCAAAAGTCAGATCTTTATCTAACACATTTACTGCAAATATTTTCACCAAGAAGTTTCTTTCCTTTTCATTTTAGAGAAATTAGTTTTTGTTATTTAAAAAAAAATTATTCTATGTTTACATAACTCAACTCAATGATTTTTCTCTAATTTATTTGCCTGACAAAATGGTTTCCTTCTCTGTAATTGGAACAAACATATTATTCCTTTCCTTCTGAACTTCTGTAAGCATCTTTTCATTCCAAAGTGATTTCCAGTGGTGATTTTTTACTTTCCTCAAGCTCTTCTTTTATGTAACTTTGTGATTTTCTTACCAGGGCCAAAACTTACTTAATTCTTTTAATATAACATTTATTTATTTGAAGATATCTCTTGAGATACCTTCTATTGTTTCTTTTCCCAACTCCATTGCTTCTAGTATCAGTTTTTCTTTTTTTTTTTTTATGAAGAAATAGTTTGTTTTATTGGGTTTTTTCACATATTTAAATTCAACCTTACTTAAAATATTTTTAAAAGAAAACTTTATTAGCTCAGGCTCTACAAAAGCAAGTGGCAGGTCAGATTTAGTTTATGGGACAAAATTTGCTGCTCACTACTAAACAAATTGCCAGCTGGATTTAGGCTTCCATAGTACCAACCTTCCACATGTCCAAAATAGAATCCACCTCATTTTCCCTGAACAATCAAATTTTTTAACTTCTTTCTGTTTTTTTTTAATTAAAGCTTTTTATTTACAAAACATATGCATAGGAAAAGATAATGATGAATGTTGGAGGGGATGTGGGAAAACTGGGACACTAATACATTGTTGGTGGAACTGTGAATGGATCCAACCATTCTGGAGAGCAATTTGGAGCTATGCTCAAAAAGTTATCAAACTGTGCATACCCTTTGACCCAGAAGTGTTTCTACTGGGCCTATATCCCAAAGAGATCTTAGAGGAGGGAAAGGGACCTACATGTGCAAGAATGTTTGTGGCAGCCCTTTTTGTAGTGGCTAGAAACTGGAAACTGAATGGATGCCCATCAATTGGAAAATGGCTGAATAAATTATGGTATATGAATGTTATGGAATATTATTGCTCTGTAAGAAACGACCAGCAGGACGATTTCAGAGAGGCCTGGAGAGACTTGCATGAACTGATGCTGAGTGAAATGAGCAGAACCAGATCATTATACACAGCAACAACAATATTACATGATGATCAATTCTGATGGACATGGCTCTCTGTAACAAAGAATTGTCTCAAACCAGTTCCAGTTGTTCACTGAAGAAAACCATATACACCCAGAGAGAGGGATATGAAATATGGACCACAACGTAACATTTTCATGATCTCTATTGATGTTTGCTTGCATTGTGTTGCCTTTCTCTGATTTTCTTTTTTTTCTTGTAGATAGGATCTTTCTTGCACAACTTGTCAAGTATTTCAATATTATTGACATGTGGTAGACTTCCTGCCATCTAGGAGAGGGGAGGGGACTGGGGGTAAAAGTTGTAATGCAGAGCTTTGTAAAGATCAATGCTGGGGAACTACCCATACATATGTTATACAAATAAAAAGCTTTAATAAAAAAGAAAAGAAAAAAAAGAAAAAGAAAAAAAAACATATGCATAGGTAATTTTTCAACATTGAAGTATCAGTTTTTTCTATGGTATTTTTTATAGTACTGGCATTCTTTGACTGTTTTGCCTTAAATTTTGGTTGATATTTATTTTCTAGAGTGCCTTTAAATCCTTTGGTGTTTGTGGGGTTTTTTGTTTTTTGTTTTGTTTTGTTTTGTTTTTGTGAAGAAGCTTGATTTCTTTGATTCTCTTTAATATCTTAGATTAGTATTCAATTAGTAAAGAAACATTTGTTAAATACCTATTATGTGTTAGGTTTATACAATGTATACAATACAACATATAAAATCAACATATAGAGAATATGAATGAAGACAAAATGAATTAAAATACTTTTGAAAGGGAGAGCATAAATTAGTGAGGATCAAGAAAGGTTTCATGTAAAAGGTAATGAAGGCAGCTAGGTATCACAAAAGAGAGAGTGTGGGACCTTTGAGTCAAGAAGATTCATTTAGAGTTCAATTCCAACCTCCTATACTTACTAGCTGTGTGACCCTGAACAAGCCACTTCATCCTGTTTGCCTCAGTTTTCTCATCTGTAAAATGAGCTGGAGAAGGAAATAACACATCACTCCATTATCTTTGCTAAGAAAATCCCAAAAGGGATCACAAAGAGTTGGACACGACTGAAAAACAACAACAAAAAAGTGATACTTGAGCTAAGCCTTAAAGGAAACCAGAGATTCCAGAAGTCAAAAGTAGGGGAAAAGTACACCTAAGGCCTTTTGGACAGCTGGTGAAAAAGATCAGCAACAAGAGAGAGATGATTGTATGGAGAATAGTGAGTGGGGAAAGATGGTTGGAACATAAGGTTCATAAAAGGGAGTAATGTGTCAGAAGAGTAGAAAGAGGCAAAGGGACTGCCTTGTTTAAATGACAAAGAGTTTGCTGCTGCTGTGGTTGTTCAGATATTTGATTCTAGAGGTAATAAGTGAGGCACTTAAGCTTATCAAGTAGAGTAGGTAACATGGTCAGACTTGCACTTTTAGAAAAACTATCTGTTGGCTATGGGGAGAATAAGTTGGAATGGGAAGATACTTGCCTCAAAACTACTACTGCAATAGTCTAAATGAAAGGTGCTAAGGCCCTTAATCAGGATGATGACTATAGGAGTAGACAATGCAAGAAATATAGAGGCAAATTCTCCAATTGATAAATAGTCAAAGCATATGAACAGACTATTTTCAGATGATGAAATTAAAACTGTTTCTAGTCATATGAAAAGGTGCTCCAAATCACTATTGATCAGAGAAATGCAAATTAAGACAACTCTGAGATACCACTACACACCTGTCAGATTGGCTAAAATGACAGGAAAAGACAATGATGAATGTTGGAGGGGATGTGGGAAAACTGGGACACTGATACATTGTTGGTGGAACTGTGAATGGATCCAACCATTCTGGAGAGCAATCTGGAACTATGCTCAAAGAGTTATCAAACTGTGCATACCCTTTGACCCAGAAGTGTTTCTACTGGGCCTATATCCCAAAGAGATCTTAGAGGAGGGAAAGGGCCCCACATGTGCAAGAATGCTTGTGGCAGCCCTTTTTGTAGTGGCTAGAAACTGGAAACTGAATGGATGCCCATCAATTGGAGAATGGCTGAATAAATTATGGTATATGAAGGTTATGGAATATTATTGTTCTGTAAGAAATGACCAGCAGGACAATTTCAGAGGCCTGGAGAGACTTGCATGAACTAATGTTGAGTGAAATGAACAGAACCAGGAGAGCATTATCCACGGCAACAAGAAGACTATAGGATGATCAATTCTGATGGACATGGCTCTCTGCAACAATGAAATGTCTCAAACTAGTTCCAATTGTTCACTGAAGAAAGCCATATACACCCAGAGAGAAGGATATGAGATATAGACTACAACATATCCTTTTCATGCTCTCTATTGATGTTTGCTTGCATTGTGTTTCTCTGATTTTTTTTCTTGTAGATTTTTCTTGCACAACAATGATAAGTGTGGAAATATGCATATATATATTCAATTTGTCAAGTATTTTAACATAATTAACATGTAGTGGATTTCCTGCCATCTGGGGAGGGGTGGGAACTAGGGGGGGAAATTTGTAACAAAGTTTTGTAAGGGTCAGTGTTGAAGAATTACCCATACATGTTTTGCAAATAAAAAGTTTTAATAAAAAAAATGTAAAAAAAAAATTTTAATGAATATAGTTACTTTTAGGATATCATTCTAAATTACTTCCTTGAATGATTAAATACTTTTGTAGTTCTAACCAAAAAAAAATAGAGAGAGGCAAAAAAAGTTAATATTTGGCAACTTATGGATGTATCGGGTGTGAAGGATAATTCTTAGGTTGTAAACGTGATTGACTAGAATGATGGTAATGCCCTGTACAATAATAGGGATGTCCAAAAGAGAAGTAGACTTAACAGAAAAGATGAATTCTCTTTTGGACAGATTCAGTTTGTGCTTCTTATGGAACATCTACTTGAAAATGTTCAATAGAAAATTATTGAGACTGGAACTTAGGAGAGACTAAAACTGGATATATATACACTGGGAGTTATATTCATAGAGATGTTAAATGACTGCATGGGAACTGATGAGATCACCAAACTTAAAAATATGCTTTAGGACAAAACATTGGGGTATACCATGGCTTTTTAGATCTTAAAATGCTCTATAGATGTGAGTTATTATATTACAATGAAAAGTCAATAGTCACATACTAAAGATTTACTATATACTAGGCATTGTAAAAGAACTGAAATACAAAGAAAGATAAAAATTCTCTTCCCCCAAAGGTGCTTTAGGCAAGGCAACCAATCAGTATAATATTACAAGGGTAAGGTAATAAGGACCTGGCACTATGATAGTGACAGTAGCTGAAGAAAGAAGAGGCATGTGCAGAATTGTAATGAAGCGTAGGACTTCTTTGATCACTTCTTATTAAGAAGCTTATAGGGTACTAAGTTGAAAATTTGCTAAGGGCAGGAGCAATGTCTTATTTTCATCTTTAATACCCAACGCAGAATCTTGCAAATATTTCAATATTTTAGCAGATCCATGATTTTGTTATAATTGAAATTAAACTAAACTGGGGCACAAAGTTCTAAGTATGTTCAATTTTATTGGTAAAAGTATCAATTACTAAGAAAAAGGGTCTTTGGCTTCTCAGCAAGAAAAAAGACTCAATAGATCATTTTTACAGACAAAAGGAGGTACCTTGAAATACTAGAAAACAGCATCATAGAAGGAGAAAGCAATATGATTGGTTAGAAATTTGGAATGCATGGCTAGCAACAAACATTCCTTTCCTTTTATCATTATGGAAGCTCATTAGTGGTCTGCATGGCTACTTAGTGTCACAGTAATAGCAAAGCAAACTTTTGAAGAATGTCAGTGTTCCAGGGATAACAGACCAGATTCCCTGGCTTTTACCCATATCCTTCAAGGGTAACAGATTTCCTTGACACAAAAATAGAACAGTGATTAGCAGAAAAAGTGAGCTTCTAAACTTAATTCGCAGAGGAAATCTAAACTTGTAAATTTAAATGAGAGACAAAGAAACACAACTTAGGTCATATACAAAGTGATACAAAATGATACAGAAAAGAATCAGTTAGAAAATAAAATCAATTTGATTTTCTCAGTTTCAATAATGCAGATATCCCCCCAATCAGTGTAGATTGAAACATTAATTTACTTTCATCCTGTGCAATTCTTGTCCATGTATGTATATATCCTTCCCAAAGTATCTGCCCAATGTACCAGAAGTCCCTTTCTAGGATGAAACTTAATCAAAGACTTCCTATAACCCATAATCTTAAAGAGTTGTCTGAAGCTCTCCATAGTCAAATGACTTACCTTCTCATGATTAAACAGCCAGGTCTTCCTGACACTGTGCCCAGTACTTTATCTATTACACTATGCAGTCATTCATAGTAAGATCATAAAGTTGGAAATATAACTGAGTATAAGGAAATGTCATTTACATGTAATATTTATAGCAACTTTTTGTGGTAACAAATAACTATAACAATTGAATAAGTAGAGGAACTGGTGTAAGAATGTAATGGAATATTACTCGCTGTACTATAAGACAGATGGAATATGAGAAAATTTGAGAAGACTCCTTCTAAAACAGAGGAAAAAAAGCAGAATCAACAAAAAAATGTATTCAATTTCCCTTGTAATGAAAAGAAAAACAAATCTTGAGAGACTTCAAAACTTGTCAATGTAGTGACTATTCAGGAATCTAATGAACTGCTGAAGTTAATTTCTTCCTCTCATCAAGGAGGCATTTAGGCTAGAGGTAGAGAATGAAGCACATGTCAAGAATGGTATATATGTTGATTTTTTTTCTTAGCTATACTTCTGTATTGTGAGGGAAGGCCTTAAAATGGAATGATTAGGAAGTAGCAATCACATAGAAACATGTATTAGACATTTATTTATTGTTTTTAAAAATTAAAAAATTTAGGGGCTAGATGGGACAGTGCATAGAGCACCAGCCCTGGAGTCAGAAGAATATGAGTTCAAATCCAGCCTCAGAACTTAATACTCAAAGGCTATAGGAGTTTAGACAAATTACTTAATCCCAATTGCCTTGTCCCCTCCCCCAAATTTTTAAAAATTCTCTAAAGTAGCATATTATTTCTCCTCCCTGGACACCTGAATTCTTACAATGTTCCTCATGGCATCATTTATGACAAAAGAGGCACAGAATAGGCTATACTCCTGTTACCTGGAGATCAGTCTAGATAAAGCTTAGAAAGGTTGATCACCAGAATTATGGCTATCAGATAATAGCTTTTCTTGACCAGAGCAATTCATAAAAACCATCTAGAAAGGTGAAGATAGGGGCAGGGTGGAATGACTTTAAAAATCACACTTATCAAATCGCTGGTCTACTGAAGTACTGAAGTTGACTTCTTAATTCAGCCTTATTTGAATATTTACTCTCAGTATGAATGGGAACTTAGTCAACAATTCACTGATAAACGAATACTTTAAATACAAGTCTTCAGAGGCCTTATAATGATGCCATTGCTCTCCATTATGAAATAAAGTTATGATGGCAAAATGATTTCCCTGGAAATCCATGGAGATACTATTAAGAAGCCATTAAAATGCAACTAAAACTTGTGATCTCAGTGTAAAACTTGTCCATTGAAAATTATATTGCTATAAAACAAAGGCAACAAAACAAATACATTAAAGTGGTGTTAAAAAGAGAATTGTAGCCTTTTATCTAAAGTTAAAAAAAAAAATTTATAAGCAAATAAACCACAACATTCTCAGATTAAATGGCAGGGAAGTCACCCAGTAAGGAAAGTTAATAGATTAAATCTATTACAAAGAGATAAGAGAGACTCAGCCTCACTTACTTTTAAAAGATGACAATCTATTCATTCTGAAATGAATTTTTGATCCTCATCATAAAATCCTCCAATGGTTCTTCCTCTTTTATCTTATCTTTCAGTGTTTCATGGTTACTCATATAGCATTGAGGCTTTGACTATAGATATATACAATGTCTACCTCCATTTCTAGTCAGATATGTGATAAACATAGCATCTTCCGCCTCTTCAACTACTCTGAGAACCAGCCTGGTACCAATGCAAGTCAGAACACAAGATCCTTTGTCCTGTAGCTCCTTGTTCCCACTTTATTCTTGAATTACCTCCTTAAATACTATTATACTCTAGCACCTAACAGTGCCTTACACACAGCTGGAACTTAAAATATTTTAGTAAATTAGACTGCTAAAATTAATGTATTCTTTAAATTATTTAAGTCAAAGAGTTATAAAGAATCTAACCCAGGTCTTCTTCCTTACTTGGCACCTGGGTTTTCTTCTTTATTCTTCTCTCAACTTCATAATTTTTAGTTTTCATCTTGTAGCACTGAACTCCCTTTAGTTTTTTTGGTCCCTGGACTTATTTTTTTCCTCCCTTAAGTTCAAAGTTCTGTCATATCAAATCCCTGAAAGTAAGAGATTAATCACAATGGCAATAAATCAGATTTATATAGTGCTTAGTCTACAAGACATTTTCCTTACACTCTGTAAACAAAGTAGTAAAAGTCTTGTTACCCCAACTGTACAGATGAGAAAACAGATTGCAAAAGAGGAAGAAGCCTTAGCCAAGCAGGAAAGGGAAATCAAACTCATAACTTCTAACTCAAAGCTTTTTAACTCTATGCTTTTTTTATTCCCAACTCTAAGCATTTCTTACATGAATTGATGCTAAATGAATTAACAGAACAAAGAGAACATTGTATACAATAACTGCAATATTATATAATGAAGAATTGTGAATGACTTAACTCTTCTCAGCAACACAATGATGCAAGCCAAATCCAAAAGACTTAATGATGGAAAATGTTATTCACATCCAAGGAAGTACTCATATTATCCAAATACACTTCACATCCAAGGAAGTACTCATATTATCCAAATACACTTCAAAGCATACTAGTTTTACTTTTTTTTCCCCACACTTTTTACCTTTTTTCTTTTTCTTCTTTCACAATATGGAAATATGTTTTACATGACTGAATATATATAACATATCAAATTGCTTATCATCTTAGGGAGGAAAAAGGGGAAAGAGGGAGAGAGAAAAATTTGTAATTCAAATCTATAAAAATGAATGTTTAAATTTGTCTTCATATGTAATTAGAAAAAATAAAATACTATTTTAAAAAGTTTCCTAATTATCTTTCCCTTTTTTTTTTTTGCCCTGTTATTGGCATCATTTTATGGGTATGCCAGCATCAGCACCTGCTCCTCCTTTTCTTTACTATATTAAAGTTATATTGGACTTAAGCAAGGATATTTATTTATAAGGTAAAATGTAAGGATTTAGAAATAATAGAGCAGATATACAAATAAAAGAACACTCCTCAGTCTCAGTCTGGGTAGTGATTTAACTTTCTAATCTAGTCTTTAATTGAAGTTCCTGAGGCCCAGGTTTAACCTTTAAAATTGGCCAGAGTTCACAAGAGAATTTCAATCCTTGCTCTGCTACTTGCCTAAACCCATATTGTTATAAGCACTTGCCCTTTTGGGGTTTTGGTGCTCTTCTCCATAAAATTAACATGATCTATCACATGACCGCTAAACTGCTTTTTCATCAGTGGAATGGATTAGGTTCACAGGACAAAATAGTCAATGGCAATAGTAATTTAGTGTTTGATAAACCCAAAGACCCCAGTTTTGGGGATAAAAACTCACTATTTGACAAAAACTGCTGGGAAAATTGGAAACTAGTATGGAAGAAACTAGGCATTGACCCACACCTAACACTGTATACCAAGATAAGGTCGAAATGGATTCATGATTTAGACATAAAGAATGATATTGTAAACAAATCAGAAGAACTTAGAATGGTTTACCTCTCAGATCTGTGGAGGAGGAAGGAATTTGTGACCAAAGAAGAACTAGAGATCATCATTAATCACAAAATAGATAATTTTGACTATATGAAGTTAAAGTTTTTGTACAAATAAAATGAATGCAGACAAGATTAGAAGGGAAGCAATAAACTGGGAAAACATTTTTACATTCAAAGGTTCTGAAAAAGGCCTCATTTCTAAAATATATAGAGAATTATCTCATTTATAAGAATTCAAGTCACTCTCCAATTGATAAATGGTCAAAAGATATGAATAGACAATTTTCAGATGAAGGAATTGAAACTATTTCTAGTCACATGAAAAGGTGCTCCAAATCACTATTGATCAGAGAAATAAAGTACTTTTTCATATTCTATGATTCAGGGTTCCTTTCAGCTCTGAGGTGCTCTATATTGTATGAGTCAGGCAACACCTTTCAGATTTACAAATAGCATTTATTTGGCAAAAGTTTATTAAGTGCCTATATTGTGACAGATATGTAATACACAGGCAAGTGTTGATTTGAGGATTAAGGATGCCCTTCCAATTAAATTGCACAAGAAGTACGAAGTAGAGGGGTTTCTTTAGTTCAATTTACAACACAATCTAGATCCAAGTGGGTATAAAATCTTGTTATATGCAATGGTGAATATTTAGTATGTACTTACTTGCAAAGCTCCCTTTTGTAGTTTCCATTTTTAAAGAAAATTCCTAAAACTGTGACAATAAGTGTTCTATAAATAATAATTTTTAAAAAGGAGTTGATTCTTATAGCTGGTAATATAGTAGCGATTAGTTTATGACACCTTCTTTACATTAATGCTTTTGCAAATGATTTGTTTTCTTCTAACTATTCACTCTAGTAGATAACCCTGAACTAATAAAAAGTTATGAAATATTACTATTATTCTCAGCTTCCTATTTAGCCCAATAGTATAATTCACAATCTGCTACTTGTAAAATAAGCATGACACAGCATGTGAACCATTCGCTGACAAAAGGAATCTTAAAGGGAAAGAAAGTCATCCTTAGAGCAGCAAGAGAACCAGAAGCAAAAAAAAAAAAAAAAAAGCTTTTATTTCTAAATAATAACCCCCCATATTTCTTTAATGTTCGTGGGATCACAGATTAAAGATGAGAGGAATCATCTGATCCAACTCGTTCACTTCACACATGAAAAAGAAACTAAAGTCCAGGAAAGTCAGGATTCTTAAGGTCACACAGCAGTAAGAGACAGAATCAGTCCTCTGACTTGAAATTTATCATTCTCTCCATCACACGAAGCATTTTCTTCACAACAAAGTAGTAAAATAGCTTCTTAACAAGCCAACAAATATTGACTAAGCACTTACTCTTTGCTAGGCCCTGTGCTAAGCACTGAGGTTACAAAATATGGACAAAAAGAGAGGCAATCCCTGCCCTCAAGGAGCACACATTCAAAATGAGAGAGACAATACAAACATAACTATGTACATATAAGATATAGCTATAAAAATATAAGTAAGCTAGATTAAAGTAAGATTAAAAAAGAACCAACTCCACTAGTTTCCCCATTACCTCTAAGATTAAATATAAAATTCTGTTTGCTTTCACAATTTGACCCCATACTACTTTTCCAATCATACATTTCACATATGTGTGTATACATACATATATGTATATATACGCTTACAAAGACATACACAAACATACGTGCAAGGCAGATAGATGGCACAGTGAATAGAGTCATTATCCTTGGATGTCAGGAAGACTCCTTTCCATATATTCAAGTCTAGCCTCAGACACTTATTAGTTGTGTGACTCCGGGTAAGTCACTTAACAACACTATCCTGTGTTTCCCCATTTGTAAAATGAGCTGGAGAAGGAAATGGCAATATATTCCAGTATCTTTGCCAAGAAAACCCCAAAAAGAATCAAGAAGAGTTAGATACAACTGAAAAACAACTGAACCAAATACAAACACACATATTTATTTATTTTAATTTATATTGATTTATATTATATAACATTTATAGTCATTGTGGAATAACAGGACCCTTTTTATTGCCTGTGTGAATGTGGACAAGTCACTTAGCTCCCAGGGCTTTTGCCTCGTATATAAAAAGAGGATGTTGGAATAGATAACGTCTAAATTCAATTCCATCTTTAAATCTATGCTCCTTTTTAATCCTGCATCAGTCTGTTTCACTTTGGGATGGCTCTAATTATTAGGAAGCTTTTCCTTACTTCAAGTTTAAATTTCTTTCTTTACAGACTCCATTCACTATGTTTGGTTTTGCCCTCTGGGGTTAATGAGAACAACATAGTGGCCTTTCAAATAGTTGAAGACAATGTCATATGTGCACATGCACGTGCATGCGCACGCATGCATGCACACACACACACACACACACAGAGTCCCTCTTCTCTAAGTTGTATATCTCTGTATCCTTTGACAGCTGCTTCTATGAAATGATCTCAAAAACATTCAGCAATTTCATTTCCCTCTTCAGCTTATCAATGTCCTTCCTAAAATGTGACACCTCAAACTGAACATAATATTCTGGATGTAATGGGATCAGAACAGAGTACACTAACCTGGTCCTGGGCACTATTCTCAATAAAGAATTCACTTTTTTTTTCTTTTTTTTTTTTGGCTCAGATATGACACTATTTACTCATCTTGAGATTAAAACCCACTAAAACTTCATGTACTTTTTTTTTTAAAAAAACAATTACCACATTTCTTGTATCTTATACTTGTGAAGTAGACTTTTTATGCCCAAGTGGAAGATTTCACATTTATCCTTATTAAATTTCAAGTTATTAAATTCAGCTCACTATTTTTGCTTGTTAAGATCCTTTTAGGTTTCAACTCTATCTTCTGGTGTTTTAGCTAATCTTCCTAGCTTTGCATGACCTGCAAATTGGATAGGTATTCCTCCAGGGATCTCATTCCAATCAAACATCATGCTGTTAAGGACTTTGGATCTAGGTATTCAACTATTTCCAAATTCACCTCAAATATACTATGGGCTTCAGGGCCCCTCCAGTATTCCTCCTAGTCAGAAGACTCCCAGGTTTTAGGCTCATTTAACTAACTTCTGTGGCTCAAGTTTTTCAAGGCCCATAGGCTTCTAGCTGTTTTGCTGTCTAGTCTAAAATTTATTGTTGTTACTCTTTGGAAATCTTAATCTAATACCTTTTTCAGACCTTTACTAGAGTGTGTGTGTGTGTGTGTATTTTTTTTTTTTTTTTGCTTTGGCAACTGGGTTTAAGTGACTTGCCCAAGGTCACACAGCTAGGAAGTGTTAAGTGTCTGAGACCAGATTTGAACTCAGGTCCTCCTGACTTCAGGGCTGGTGCTCTATCCACTGCAACACCTAGCTGCCCCTACTAGAGTATATATTAAGCTATATAATTCAGTGGATATAGCAATGGACTTAGAGTCAAGAAAATCTAATTTGAAATCTGGCCTCAGATACTTACTAGCTATATGACTCTAGGCAAGTCACTTAACTGTTTGCCTCAGTTTCCTTATCTGTAAAATGAACTGGAGACAGAAAATGGTAAATCACTGTAGTATCTTTGCCAAGAAAACCCCAAATGGGGTCACAATAAGTCAGACATGACTAAAACAACTGAATAACAACAAAGAGTATTTATCAGAGAATTGGGCTCCTCTATGACCTTTCACATCACCACTTTAACTTGAAGGAATACTCTATTCTTTTTTTTTTTTAATTAAAGCTTTTTATTTACAAAACATATGCATGGCTGATTTTTTAACATTAACTCTTGAAAAGCCTTCTGTTCCAAATTATCTCCTTCTTCCCCCCATTCCCTCCCCTAGATAGCAGGTAGTCTAAGATATGTTAAATATGTTAAAATATATGTTAAATCTAATATATGTATAAATATTTATACAGTTATCTTGCTGCACAAGAAGAATCAGATTAAGAAGGAAGGGGAAAAAAACTAAGAAAACAAAAAGCAAGCAAACAACAGAAAGAGTGAGAATGCTATGTTGGAACACTCTATTCTTTAATAAAACACTCCAATGAAGGAAAGAACTTATTCTACTTGTCTCCAGAGAGCAGAACTAGAAACCATGAGCAGAAGTATCAAGAAGACAAATTAGAGTTAATTATAAAGAAAAGATTTCCAAACAATTAGAACTAGATAAAGAACTAGACTATCTCTGGAAGTGGTTAGTTACTAATCATTGATAGACTTCATGTAGAAATTAGATGACTTCTTGTTGGATTTGTTGTAAAAGAGGATTTCTGTTTCAGGTATGGATTATACTAAACACATCTGAAATTCCTCTGGAATTGTAGGATTTTATCAACTCCTACTCTGAAAGCTTAATATTAGTCAAGAAAGATGCTTTGAAACCTGTTTTCTATTCACACAAATATTTTACCATCCATTATTCAGTTTTATAAATTATTTAATGTAATAGTTGTATGACCTTAAGCAAACCATTTCTCCTTTCTCAGTCTCAATTTTTCTATCTGCAAAATAAGTGGTGGGCCCTAAATGACCTATAAGTCTCTTTTAGTGTTTACATCCATTCCACTCAAACTTTAAATATCCATGATTTTACAAGTATGGATACTCCTTTCACTAGTGCTGTTTACAGCCCTATCCAAATCTTAGTAGACAAATTCATGAGGTCCTATGGCCAAGAAAGTTCCTTAGTTAGCGGTCAACAGTCCACTGATGAGGCATGATCAGGCTAGATCACTGATAATAGAGTCTGTCCCATTAAGTATGGGATTCACCAAAGCTTGTGTTTCAATAGACTTTCGATACTCCTCGATCACCTCTAGTCCACAATGTAAAGAAGGCACATGAAGAGAAAATAAAATATGCCTTTTCACTCTACTAATCAGTGCTGATATATCTTTTGTGCTAAAACTTTAGATTCTGGGAAGTGGGAGTGGGGACAGGGAAGGAAGGAAGAAGCTTTTATGACAAAACCAAATTTTATATTGACTTCCTAAAATATGAGAAGAAATTGTAAATATTGAAAAAAGTAACTTCAGACACATCTCTATCTTAACATTTATTTTTGGATAACTTAAGAAAACTTGATTTGTACTTTGAACTATGAAAGTTGCTGAACCAAAGAACATTCAAAGAACTCATTTAAAAAGAAAAATAATGATTAAATCTAATTTATTTTTTGACCAAATAATGCACAGTCACAGAAGGCAGTAATAATGAAATGATGCATACAAGAGCTCAGCTATACCTTAATACTTATGCATATACAACTTCTTATATAGAAATGTCAAGAAAAATATTCTTTGAGGGTTTCAATTAAACACATTTCTTCTGAGCTCAATTGCTGTTTTTCTCCTAGTGATCTGCTGCCACACATGTTAACATTAAATCAAGTGAAAACTATTTTAATTATCTGATGTTCTCATCAGCCACAACAGTTTCTGAGTAATAGGTACACAAGCATTGGCTCTGTAAAACTCCAAGACTAAAAAAAGTAAATTCTCAATGAAAGTTATCATTTCAAAGCATCCTCCCACATAGAATGGTCACAGTATATTCCTTTTTTTTTATTAAAACTTTTTATTTGCAAAACATATGTATGGGTAATTCTTCAACATTAACCCTTACAAAGCTTTCTGTTACAGATTTTTCCCCCAACTCCCCACCCCTCCCCTAGATGGCAGGATATCCAGTACATGTTAATTATGTTAAAATACTTGACAAATCGAATATATGTATACATATTTCCACACTTATCATTTTTGTGCAAGAAAAATCCTATCTACAAGAAAGAAAAATCAGAGAAACACAGTGTATTCCTAATCAGAGACAAGACAACATTGTGATATAATACCTAAATGTCAAGATAAAATCAATAATTACTGGTCTGTCAATGGGTTCAGTTCTTAATATTAGTATTCATTTTAATAATGGTATTCATTATGTAATAATGAATATATATAATATAATATTCATTATATAATAATAATGGTATTCATATTATATGGAGTACCAAGATCCAAGTTTCAGTTCCAACTCTCACACTTATTTAATGTGGACAAGCTATTTAAACTCTCAAAATTTGAATTCCTTATCTGTAAAATGAGGAAGCTATATTTATTGATCTCTAAGGTCTCCTCCAGGTGCTAATACTTATTATTTGGATAAGGCACCTTAATACCTGCATTCTAATCACATGGGTATTATTTATCATCTATTATCAGTTTTATCAAGTGTTTAATTCAGGAATTCATTTCATAACTATCTGTATGTCTCTGTTACCCTCTGGGTTTCAGTTTCCTTACTTATGAAATTAAATTTTCAATCCAAGTTATTTTCATAAAAATGTACTGACTACCTGCTATGTGTTTTAAAAAAAAAGCACACAACTATAACATTATTAAGCCACTTTACAACATTATTCTTTTATAACATTGTTACTATGGAACCAACTGCTCCCCTAATGTCCTTTAATCTCAGTTTCATTCACTATATTTAATAATACTTGGAGAGAGAGATAGATAGAATCCCTAAAATTATTATAAAAGATGATACACTTCCAATAGTGTAATTGCTTGAAATATTTTTAAAATTAGGGAATTATCTTTAAAAATCAATAGCAACTTATTTAAATATCTTTTTGGTAAAAAATATATTTTTGGAAACATCATCTGGCATAAATTTCTGAGGCTAAGATAGTGATCAATCTCATTAGCAGAGTATCTGATCTTATCAAAATAGAAAAGTTTGTATGGGCCTAAAAATGCTAGTCTATATCAAAAAGCATGGAGACCCACTGTCAAATGAGGCAACAGCAATATACCAAGACTATCTCATAGGAATGATGGCATTGTGATCTACTCATATATATAAAATTAGACATTGAAATACTAATTGGTATACCAAAGTATCTTCAACAGGTCATATAATACCTACCACAAGCTCTCTTAGATAAAGGAACCTATAAGTAGAATTGGGGTTTGGTCTCTGAACTCCTCTCCTGGTTCTTGGAGTCTTAGTCTAAAACTGCTTATAATGTTTCTCTTCATCAGCCACAAATTCTTTGATAGAGGGTTCCTTGCAGAGGCCATAAGAATATAAAGGTGTCCCTAAAAGGGATGATCGTGTGTTTTAAAACAGGTTCCTTCTGTCTACCTCCCATCTCTAGTTCTCTTAGTCTCTCTGTCCCTATCCCTCTATTCTACCTTTTAAAGACCAACTCTAAAGATGTAGTTTTGGTAGATGAACAGCAAAGTAGCAAGGATAAAGCATGTTTGCACTTTGTCAGGGAGAAGGTCCTGTCAAGGGAATTTCATACTTTGTTTATCATTATCAGTATCACACTACATCCTGATCAAGGGAGGTAATGAAGATCCAGGAAAATGCCTTAAAATCACCTATGTTTATTAATAATGATAGAGTAAAAAAGTTATGACTTAGAGGAAAGAATCTGGGAGTTTGAATATTATCTCCATTCCCTTGAGGGAATGTAGGATTTTTCCCACTGTAGTAGCTCAGTCCCAAGCCCAGATTTCAGGGCCCAAGTTGGCACTCTGGGGAGAACAATGGTGTTTGTCTACAATCCCTAACACAGCCCCTTCTTGCTGATAAAGATAAAGAAGTGAACCAGAACCTCACATAGTAATAGCCCAACAAAATAAAAACAGGCTGCCAATCAAGAGGTCAACAAGCACTTCTTAAACAACTGTTTGTTTCAGGAATTTTGCTGATTATCAGAGATCATAACTAATTGCTGTCAACACTAGTCTTGGGCATCATTGTTTAGAAGTTCAAAGAGATACTCATATAATTTAATGAAACAATTGTTGAGACATCAGCTTAATTCTAATTTTAAAATGTAAAGTTATGGGTTCTTGTTAGACACTGTTCTGGTGATAAACCTCTACATGCTTGAATAGACTTGCCCTTGGATCACACACACACAAGTATATCGCTGATCCCAAATTTAAAAGCTCTTCAAATTTGTCAAGAATTACTGTAGTTTGAATTCTTCTAGCATAGTTTTTGAAGTTGTAGGATCACCTCCATGCCTTAAGAAATGAGACATTCAGGACTGAATGTGGATCACGACAAATTTTTTTTCACTTTTTTTATGGTTGTTTGCTTGCTTTCTCAGTTTTTTTTCCTTTTTGATGTGATTTTTCTTGTGCAGTATGATAAATGTGGGAATATGTATTGAAGAACTGTACATATTTAACATATATTGGATGGCTTGCTAAGAGAAGGTGGAGGAAGGAAGGGAGAAAATTGGCTAAAATGTCAGGAAAAGATATGGGAAAGGATGTGGGAAAATTGGGACATTAATGCAGCGTTGGTAGAGTTGTGAAATGATCCAACCATTCTGGAGAGCAATTTGGAACTATTTCCAAAGGACTATCAAAGTGTACATATTCTTTGATCCAGGAGTGTCTACTGGATTTGTATCTCAAAGAGATCATAAAAAAGGGAAAAGATCCCACATGTGCAAAAATGTTTATAGCAGCCCTTTTTTTAGTGACAAGGAAATGGAAATTGGATGGATGCCCATCAGTTGGGGATGGCTGAATAAGTTATGGCATATGAATGGAATGGAATATTTTTGTTCTATGAGAAATGATCAACAGAATGATTTCAGAAAAAAACTAGAAAGACTTATATGAACTTATGCTAAGTGAATTAAGCAAAACCAAGGAACATTGTACACAATGACAACAAGATTATGTGATGATCAACTGTGATGGACTTGGCTCTTTTCATCAATGAGATGATTCAAGGCAATTCCAATAGATTTGTGATGGAAAGTTCCATCCACATCCAGAAATTATGAAAGCTGAATGTGTATCAAAGCATAATGTTTTTACCTTTTTTTTTCTGTTGTTGGTGGTGGTTTGCTTGGTTTTTGTTTTTTTTTTTTTCCTTTCTCGTGTTTTCTTTTTCCCTTTTGATCTGATTTTTATTGTGCAGCATGATTAATATGGAAATATGTTTAGAAGAATTGCACATGTTTAACTTATATCAGATTGCTTGCTGTTTGGGGAGGAAGAAAGAGGGAGAAAAGGAGAAAAAAGGTTTAGAAAAAAATACGTTTAGAAGAATTTCACGTTTAACATATCAGATTGTTTGCTGTTTAGGGAGAAAAGAGGGGGAAGAAAGAGAGAAAAAAAGATTTTCCAAAGGTGAATGTTGAATCTTTGCATATATTTGAAAAACTAAATGCTATTAATTAAAAAATAAATAAGACATTACAAAGGATATGGACAATTTTCAGGTGAAGAAATTAAAACCATTTCTAGTCATATGAAAAAATGCTCTAAATCACCATTGATCAGAGAAATACAAATTAAGACAACTCTGAGGTACCACTTCACACTTCTCATATTGTCTATGATGACAAGAAAAGATGATGATAAATGTTGCAAACAATATAGGAAGTATTGGAGTAGCGGAGTTGTGAAATGATCCAACCATTCTGAAGAGCAATTTGGAACTATGCCCAAAGGGTTATCAAACTGGGCATACTTTTTGATCCAGTCATCTCACTACTAGGTCTGTATCCTAAGAGATCATAAAAAGGAGAAAGGACCCATATGTGCAAAAATGTCTGTAGTAGCTTTTTTTGTAGTGGTAAGGAACAGGGAAGTGAGTGGATGCCCATCAGCTGGGGAATGGCTGAATAAATTATGGTATATGAATGTAATGGACTATTATTATTCTATAAGAAATGATGAGCAAGCTGATTGCAGAAAAGTCTTGAAAGACCTATATGAACTGATACTAAGTAAATTGAGCAGAACCAGCTCAATTTTGTACACAGTAACAAGACTGTGTGATAATCAACTGTGATGAACAATGTTTGTGATTCAAGGCAATTCCTTAGACTTGGGATGGAAAATGACATCCACATCCAGAGAGAGTACTATGGAGACTATGAATGTAGAGGGAAGCATAGTATTTTCATCTTTTTTGTTTATTTGTTTGTTTGTTTTCTTTTTTGTGGGGTTTTTCCCCTTTTAATTTGATTTTTCTTGCACAACATTACAAATATGGAAATATGTTTTAAAGGATTGTACATATTTTATTTTTATTTAGCTTTTTATTTTATTTAGCTTTATTGAAAACTGAGTGAATCTGAATGGATTGTAAATTTATTTTCCAGAGACAAATTGTCTTTTTTAAATAAATATCACTGATGTAGCTGTATAAAAATGCTGGGAAAAAGAATTGAATGATTTATTTCAACTTTAAGACTGAATATAATAAATAATAAATAAATAAATAATGAATATAATAAATAAAAATTTGGATTATCACAAAAATCAAGTCTTTCCACCTCTTTCTACCCTTCATACTACCATCAAAGTGTTTTCTTCATATGTATAAATATATTCATGTAATTGCTCTGTTCAGTGCTTGCTGCCTTGGAGAGGGAGGAGATAAGAGAGGAAGAAAAAAAATTAGAATGCAAAATTTTATAAAACTGAATGTTGAAAACTATCTTTACATGTATTTGGAAAAATAAAATACTATTTAAAAAAGAAATGAGATATTAGTGGATCATAAATTTGATTAACCAATGGAAAAATAATTCTATTTCTTTAAGTACATACTGTGTAACATGAGGAACTTTCATTTATTCTATCACTTCCCTATAAATAGACATCATTTAAGTTTGAGAACTCCTTGTGGAAATAAGCATCATGCAGGGCTCATTTAAAGAGCTGGGTAATTATCATTATCAGAACAAAGGTAATGGAAAAGAATGTCAATGTATTTCTCTAACCTGGTTTTTAATAGCCACTCAGTGGTCCACTTGTTTGTGGTACCAATGTCTATCATAGGTTGCTATAATGAGTACAAGCTCTATGATTAACATGTTACTTAAGTTCTTAATACCCCAAGTTCAAAAAATCCAAGTTATCATAATGAACAAATCTAACCTGATGGCTTTTCTCATCAAATTCGAAAAGCACTTCAGACTGAAAAAGACCTTTATTATGAATTTCCAAATTTTGTTCCCAGAGTGAAATTGTAGCTCCTTTTAAAAATTTAATCTAATTCAGTCTGAACAGGAAGATTGCTGTTTGCTTGAGAATATTATTTTCTTTCTCTTTAATAAGAAAGCTGAAGTTTCTTATCTATATTAGAACTGAAGCTCCTGACTTGGATATCAAACCCCATTTGTATTTGCTGTGTTACCTCTCAATACTATAACCAGACTTTAGCAACAAAGCTTCTCCTCATTTAAACAGGAATAGTTATTTGTATCATGGGAATCTTCTTTTGTGCTTTATTGAAAACTGAATGAATCTGAGTGGATTGTAAATTTATTTTCCAGAGACAAATTGACTTTTCAAATAAATATCACTGATGTAGCTGTATAAAAATTCCTGGGAATAGAAATTGAATGATTTATTTCAACTTTAAGACTGACTATAATAAATATCTACCTGGATTATCACAAAAATCAAGTCTTTCCACCTTTCTTATCATTCTGGTATGAGCTTCATATTACTATTAAAGTGTTTTCTTCATTTGTATAAATATGTTCATGTAATTGCTCTGCTCAAATATCTTGGTTGGCTACCCATTGCTTACTGAGTCAAGTTCAATCTTCTGCCTAATATTCAAGAGGATTTACACTCTAGTACTCTTACACTGCTTCCCTCTATGACCTAGTCAAATCAAACAACTCTTTACCCAACACCAATAGAATTCTTTTTTTTTTCTTTTGCTGAAGCAATTGGGGTTAAGTGACTTGCCCAGGGTCACACAGCTACACCAATAGAATTCTAAAGCCTCCATTCCTTTACTTAAGACAGTCCCAATACTACAGAACTCCATTCTTTTTGCCTATTTAATTCAATGAATCAAAAAAGTTGAGAATGTGAAGGTCATCTAGTCTAGACTACATACTAAAAAAACTCCTACTATAATATCCAAAGTTGTGCCATCTAGTCTCTGCTTGGAGATTTCCAAAGAAGGGGAACCTCTTACTTTTAGACAGATTAAAGGTTAGAAATCTTTTCTTCCATAACATCCAGACTAAACTGATGTCTAGAAACTTTCCACCCACTGCTTCTAGTTCAGCAATCTGGGAACAAGCAAAATAAATCTAATCCTTCCCATAAATGTCAGTTATTGAATTACTTAAAAACTGCTATTATGTATCCCATCTTTTTCTCTCTAAGTGAAACATTCCTAATTCCTTCAGCTGATCCTCATGGGGAATAGGCTTTAGGCCCTTCACCATCCTAACCAATCTTCTTTGGAAGATGTCAAATTTAGGGGGGCGGAGCCAAGATGGCAAACTGCTGGCAGCGTCCTCTGTGAGCTCCTGAGACCTTCCCTCAGACCCAGACAAATTGAGCCTCCGAACTGGTTTTGGAGTGAGGGTGCCACCAAACACTTGGACTACAAGGCACTTCTATCAACAATCTATTTTGAAAAAACTTCGGAGGTTAGCCTCAGGGGAATCGGCCACTGCTCACAATCAGACACCAAGGCGCAGCCAGGGCAGAAGTCGGACAGAGGCGGGTTTTAGGCACCCAGGAAGCCCCTGGGAGACGCCTGGGCCACTTTGCTCTGCTTGCGGGCAGGTGCTTTGGCAAATCTGCCTTTGGTAAAGGGTGGATTGAGAGTAGCTAAAAGCGTGGTCCTAGTGCGGATCTAGCCCGACCAGCCTCAGACCGGAAGTCAACTCGGCAAACTGCCCCAGGGCGAATTGAGACTGCGTCGGAATCCTCTGCTGGTGACTGATACCTCAGCTCAAATGCATGACTAAGAAGCAGAAGAGAGCTCTCACCATAGACAACTTTTACGGAGAGAAAGTAGAGAAGTCCCCAGATCCTGAGATTCTGAAAACAATCCCAAATGAAGCCACAAAGGTGGATTTAAGCTGGTCTCCCTTTCAGAAGGCTTACCTGGAAGATTGCATAAAGAATCTCAAAAGAGAGCTAGAAGAAGAATGGGGAAATAAAATGAGATCAGGGCAACAGAGATATCAAAAACTGGAAAACAGGACTGGTGAATTGGAAAAAGAAAACAATTCACTGAAAAATAAAACTGGCAAAATGGAAAAAGAATGCATTCAATCAAGAAATTCAACTGGCCAGCTACAAAAGGAGCTAAAAAAGCTAACTGAAGGAAATAATACTTTAAAAATTAAATTTAACAAATAGAAGTAAATGACTCAATAAGACTTCAAGAATCAGTCAAACAAAAATGAAAAAATGAAAAAATAGAAGAAAATATGAAATATCTCTTAGGAAAAACAACTGAATTGGAAAACAGATCCAGGAGAGACAATCTAAGGATTATTGGACTCCCTGAAAGCCACAATGAAAAAAAGAACCTTGATACTATCTTCCAGGAAATCATGAAAGAGAATTGTCCTGATGTTTTAGAATCAGATGGCAAAATTGGCATTGAAAGAATTCATCGATCACCTCCTAGAAGAGACCCCAAAATTAAAACCCCAAGGAATATCATGGCCAAATTTCAGGACTATCACACCAAGGAAAGGATATTACAAGCAGCTAGAAAGAAACAGTTCAAATACCGAGGAACTGTCATTAGAATTACACAAGATCTGGCAGCTTCCACATTAAAGGATCAAAGGGCCTGGAATCAGATATTCCGAAAGGCAAAAGAACTTGGATTACAGCCAAGAATAAGTTATCCAGCTAGAATGAGCATCATCTTCCAAAGAAGAAAATGGTCATTCAATGATACAGGAGAATTTCACCTATTTCTAATGAAAAGACCAGATCTGAACAAAAAATTTGACCTCCAAATATAGAACTCAAGAGAAGCATAAAACGGTAAAAAGGAAAGAACTCTTGAGAACTATATTTCTAATATAGGTATCCTTAAAGAATGGGGGTATAATTTTATTTTTCTTTGATAATAATGGAAAAGAAATTAGAGGTGGAAGGGATACCATACTGAAAAGAAAAAGGGGGGGGGGGAAGGAGGTAAAATAAAGTAAAAATAAAGGAGGTAAAATAAGGCAAAATCTCATAAAGAGACATAGATCTAATATAATTGAGGGAGAGTAGGGAGGGCAATGAGTATTATGTAAACCTTACTCTCATTAGATTCGACTCTAAGAGAGTATATCAGACACATTTGGCTTCAAAGAAAGGCCTGACCCTCCTTGTGGGAAGGTGGGAGGGAAAGGAGGAAAGGAAAGGGATAGACTAATAGAAGGATTAGGGGAAAGGTATAAAGGGGAGGGAGGGACTCTAAAGGGAGGAGGATTATTGGTGGGAGGTGGTCTTCAAGAGCAAAGTACTGGGGAGGGGGGAAGGGAGAGAGGGGAAAGGGAAGAGAAAATCCTAACTCTGGGTAAATAAGATGGCAGGGAATACAGATATAGTTATTTTAACTGTGAATGTGAATGGGATGAACTCTCCTATAAAACAGAAGTGGTAGCAGACTGAATTAAAAGTCAGAATCCTACAATATGTTGTTTACAAGAAACACATCTAAAACATAGAGATATATACAGAGTGAAGGTAAAGGGCTGGAGCAGAATCTTCTATGCTTCAGGTGAACAAAGAAAGGCAGGGGTAGCAATCCTTATCTCGGATCAAGTAAAAACAAAAATAGATCTAATTAAAAGAGATAAGGAAGGAAATTATATTTTACTAAAGGGTACCATAGACAATGAAGCAGTATCAATACTAAACATATATGCACCAAGTGGTATAGCATCCAAATTCCTAGAGGAGAAACTAACAGAGATGCAAGGAGAAATAGACAGTAATACTATACTAGTGGGGGATCTCAACCTTGCTCTCTCAGAATTAGATAAATCAAATCACAAAATAAATAAGAAAGAAGTTAGAGAGGTAAACAAAAGGCTAGAAAAGTTAGGTATGACAGATCTCTGGAGGAAATTGAATGGTGATAGAAGGGAGTATACTTTTTTCTCAGGGGTTCATGGAACTTATACAAAAATTGATCATGTGTTAGAACATAAAAACCTCAAAATCAAATGCAGAAAAGCAGAAATAGTAAATGCATCCTTCTCAGATCATGATGCAATAAAACTCACATGTAATATAAGGTCAGGAGAAAATAGACCACAAGTTAATTGGAAATTAAATAATCTAATCCTGAAGAATGAATGGGTGAAAGAGCAAATTATAGACACAATCGATAATTTCATCCAGGAGAATGACAATAATGACACAACATACCAAAATTTGTGGGACATGGCTAAAGCGGTTATGAGGGGTAATTTTATATCTCTAGATGCTTACTTGCATAAAGCAGAGAAAGAGAAGATCAATGAACTGAGATTACAATTTTAAAAGCTAGAAAAAGACCAAATTAAAAACCCTCAATTAAACACCAAATTGGAAATTCTGAAAATTAAAGGGGAAATTAATAAAATTGAAAATAAGAAAACTATCGAATTTTATGAAAAAACCAACAAAATAGATAAGCCTTTAGTTAATTTGATTAGAAAAAGGAAAGAGGAAAATCAAATCGTTAGTCTCAAAAATGATAAGGGAGAACTTTCTTCCAATGAAGAGGAAATTAGAGTAATAATTAGGAGTTTCTTTGCCCAACTGTATGCCAATAAATTTGATAATATAAATGAAATGGAGGAATATCTACAAAAATATAGATTGCCTAGGTTAACAGAAGAGGAAATAAATTATTTAAATAGCCCCATTTTGCTGAACAAAAAATTTGATCTACAAACACAGAACACAAGAGAAACATAAAAAGGTAACAAGAAAAAATAACTCTTGAGAACTATATTTATTTTATAGATACTTATAGAATGAGGGTTGATTTTATGAATCGATTATTACATTATGATTATGATATGATTACTGTGATTTTATGATTATTATCATATGCTTACTGTGATTTTATGATTATTATTATATGTTTATTGTGATTTTATGATTATTATGATATGATAAACTGAAAAAGAAATTAGAGGTAGAAAAGGGATAACACTGGAAGAAGAGGAAAAGGAGGTAAAATAAGGGAAATTACATCACATGTAGAGGCAAAGAAAACCTATAATGATTGAGGGGAGAAAAGGGAGGGGAATGAGAATTGGGTTAATCTCCATCTCATCAGATTTGGCTCAGAGGGAATAATAGACGCACTTATAAGGAAGCTGGAGGGAAAGGGGGGAAAAAAGGGGTGGGTGGGGCTCTAAAGGGGAAGGATTGTTTGAGGGAAGTGGTTTTCAAAAGCAAAAATAGTAGGGAGAAGGGAAAGGGGATAAGAAAGAGAAAAGCATAAGCTAGAGTAAATAAGATGGCAGGAAATACAGAATTAGTTATTTTAACTGTGAATGTGAATGGAATGAACTCTCCCTTAAAGCAGAAGCAGATAGCAGATTGGATTAAAAACCAGAATCCAACAATATGTTGTATACAAGAAACACATCTAAAACATAGAGATACATACAGGGTGAAGGTAAAAGGCTGGAGCAGAATCTATTATGCTTCAGGTGAACAAAAAAAAGCAGGGGTAGCAATCCTGATTTCAGACCAAGTAAAAGCAAAGATAGACTTCATTAAAAGAGACAAAGAAGGAAATTATATCTTCCTAAAGGGTACCATAGATGATGAAGCAATATCAATACTAAACATATATGCACCAAGTGGTATAGCATGGAAATTCCTAGAGGAAAGGTTCAGAGAGATGCAAGAAGAAATAGACAGCAAAACTATAATAGTGGGGGATCTCAACCTCCCTCTCTCAGAACTTGATAAATCAAACCACAAAATAAATAAGAAAGAAGTTAAGGAGGTAAACAAAATGTTAGAAAAGTTAGGTATGATAGATCTTTGGAGGAAATTAAATGGAGACAGAAAGGAGTTTACTTTTTTCTCAGCAGTCCATGGAACTTATACAAAAATTGACCATGTGTTAGGACACAAAAACCTCAAAATTAAATGCAGGAAGGCAGAAATAATAAATGCATTTTTTTCAGATCATGATGGAATAAAAATCACATGCAATATAAGGCCAGGAGAAAATAGACTAAATAGCCCCATTTTGGAAAAAGAAATAGAACAAGCTATTAATCAACTCCCTAAGAAAAAATCTCCAGGGCCAGATGGATTTACATGTGAATTTTACCAAACATTCAAAGAACAATTAATCCCAATACTATACAAACTATTTGAAAAAATAGGGAAAGAAGGTGTACTACCAAATTCCTCCTATGACACAGATATGGTGCTGATAGCTAAACCAGGTAGGGTGAAAACTGAGAAAGAAAACTAGTCCCATTTCCCTAATGAATATTGATGCAAAAATTTTAAATAAGATTTTAGCAACGAGATTACAGAAAGTTACCCCCAGGATAATACACCATGACCAAATAGGATTTATACCAGGAATGCAGGGCTGGTTCAATATTAGGAAAACCATTAGCATAATCAATTATATTAATAACCAAATTAACAAAAACCATACGATTATCTCAATAGATGAAGAAAAAGCCTTTGATAAAATCCAACACACATTCCTATTAAAAACACTAGAGAGTATAGGAATAAATGGGCTTTTCCTTAAAATGATTAGTAGCATCTACTTAAAACTATCAGCAAGCATCATATGTAACGGAGTCAAACTAGAACCATTCCCAATAAGATCAGGAGTGAAACAAGGCTGCCCCCTGTCACCATTATTATTTAATATTGTCTTAGAAATGTTAGCTTTGGCAGTAAGAGAAGAAAAAGGGAAGATGTCAAATTTATCAATGTCTTTTTTAAATTGTAAACTGAACAAGTGGACACAATTCCAGAAAAGATCTAATGAAAGCAGAGTACAATGGCAAGTATTCTACTTCATGTTCACAAATTGTTTTATCTGATCTTACTTTTATGATTACATCTTTCCCAATGTTTTATAACCTTTAACTATGCTCTTCAATCTCTTCATGACCTCCAATACCTCCACCCCTCAGTTCTTTCCCAAACACTAAAATCTCCTTGATTCTCCATTTTGATCTACGAAAAATTGGTTCAATTCTACACTATCTTCTAAACTGGAATCTCTTTCCTCCAATCCTAGCCCTATCACACTTTGCCAAACTCTTACCTTGTATTATTCCCACATTCTACTACCTGAATTGTATTTACATGCTGAACAAAAGAGGAAAAATCACAAAACCATAATCACTGCATTCATCTAAATTTATGTCATATAAGTTCAATTGTTCCCTCACTGCAGCAAAGCAAAGCAATCCTTTTACAACTCCCAACTCTATTCATTATCTCACTCAGCACAGTAGCCTTTCCAAATCTTTTCATCTCCCCTTAAGCCTCCCATTGCTATTTCTGTTCCCAATCTCTCAGCTGAGAATCTTATGTCATTGAAAAATATTTAGATCATTCATCAAGAGCTCCCTTTTCTCTTTTTATCTCATATCATTCAGATGTTTTTTCCCTATTATCTCCACTCCAGTTCACATGAAGAAGTGGCCCTTGAAAATCCCACTATATACACACATAATGCCACCATTACATCCAGTTCTTCTCTAGAAGATTTCCATCTCTATCATCCTCATTCTAATTAATCTTGAATCTCTCTCTGTCTATTGGCTATGTCCTTGCTGCCTATAAACATGTCCACATCTCTCCCATCCTTAAAAAATCTACACTAGATCTATACATACCTGATAGATATTATTCTATTTCTCTCCTTTTTCATCATCAAACTCCTTGAGAAATGAATCTATAATCTTTGCTTCTACTTCCTCTTTTATCACTTCTGTTCAGTCCACAATCTATGCTTAGCACAGTGCATGGCACACAGTGAGTACATTTAATAAATATTTACTTATTCCAAAGTTTTATTCTGGATTCTTTTCTCTTTTCACTTTAAACTATCTCACTTGGTGATCTCACCAGCTCTCATGTGTTCAACTATCACCTTTATGTAGATGATAGATAAATAGATAGATAGATAGATAGATAGATAGATAGATAGATAGATAGATA
>JAJPUD010000859.1:440010-454922 GCA_023553655.1 Myrmecobius fasciatus | reverse complement strand
ATAGATAGATAGATAGATAGATAGATAGATAGATAGATAGATAGATAGATAGATAAAGATTCAAGCTAGCCTCTCCTGAGCTCTAATCCTACATCATCAATTGCCTCTGGATTTCTTGAATGGGGTATCCCATGGACATATTAGAGTCAACATATCCCAAACAGAATTCATTACTTCCCCTTCAATCCCCCTCAAAAATCCCCTCTTTTAGAACATCACCAAAGGCTGAATCAACCATTTTCACAATTTTAATGTCTTCTTTGAACTCCCTATTTACATTCACCTCACATATCTAATCTGTTATCAAGTTTTATTGTTTGTACCTCTTGGTAGGACCATCATAATATTAGCCCTCATCATTAGCTCACACCCAGAATGCTGAAATTGACCTCAAAAACTTCCCTACTATAGTCCATCCTCTCCTAAGCTATCAAAATGGCTTTTCCAGAGCACAAGTTTGATTCTACTGATTCCTTATTATCTTCATAATCAGAGATAAAAACCCTTTGCATTTAAAACCCTTTAAAATCTCCCCCTTTCCTATCTTTCTATCTTCTTACACTTTATTCCCCTCCATGTATTTTATAATCCAGTTACACAACTTGCTGTTCCTGACACACCAGACTTCAGGCCTTTTCACTGGCTGTCCTCCATGTCTAGGAGGACATCTCCATCTCCTTCAAAATTCTACTAAAATCCCTTTAGGAGGCTTTTCCCAGCCCTACCTACTACCAATCTTCCCTCCGAGAGAATCTTAAGGGATATGAGAAGGATTCTACTCAAAGTACCACAAGCAAAGCAATTTATTCCTCATAGGCAAGTAAACATAAGTGGTTCCCTGTGGCTCCAGCACAGAACTACAGCAAACTAACCCTGATCAAGAGCCCAGATCTCCTGCCTTTATATACAATTATTGTTGGTGACCAGATTCACAAGGACTGAATGGGAGTGGGCTTAGGAACTGTCAATTATCATGTAGTCTGAACATCAACCCCACTCTTATCAACCACAAGATTACTATGATCAGTAAAGTTTTCTAACATTATATACCTGGATTAACAAAGTGCTAAGATGACAGCTTGCTGTTTTTGCATTCCTAACCCAAAAGGTAGCTAATCAAGTCAGTTATTGGATACATGGAAATTTCCCCCATATATAAATGGGTCAATCAAGTCACTCTGTCAATCATGGAATAGCAATAGCCCAATATCCATATGCTCATGCAGATGCATACACAGAGTATATACATACATATTTATATATGTATACACAGATATCTTATTTATGCATAATTATTTTCATGTTGTTTCCCTCATTATAATGTAAGCTTCATTAGGGCATGGGTTATATTTTTGTCTTTCTATCCCCAGTGCTTAGTGCTATACATTAATAAATGTAGCATAGTGCACAGGTTATGTTAATAAATGCTTTTTTTGACTGACTGAGGCTCAAAGTAAGTGAAACTTGAAGAAAGAACACAGGATCTACATAGTCACAGTGGGTAGCGACCTGGATCTGAGGTGAAGAAGTTTTATATACTGGAGCAGGTCAGGAAGTAGAATGATTGTGCCCAACTCATCGTAAGTGTTGTTAATAATAACATAGTTGTCGACCAGCAGGATGATTTCAGAGAGGCCTGGAGGGACTTGCATGAACTGATGCTGAGTGAAACGAGCAGAACCAGGAGATCATCATACATGGCAACAACAGTATTACATGATGATCAATTCTGATGGACATGGCTCTCTGCAACAAAGAATTGTCTCAAACCAGTTTAAATTGTTCAATGAAGAAAACCATATACACCCAGAGAGAGGGATATGAAATATGGACCACAACGTAACATTTTCATGATCTCTATTGACATTTGCTTGCATTGTGTTGCCTTTCTCTGATTCTTTTTTTTTTCTTGTAGATAGGATTTTTCTTGCATAACTTCTCAAGCATTTCAATATTATTAACATGTAGTGGACTTCCTGCCATCTAGGGGAGGGGAGGGGACTGGGGGTAAAATTTGTAATGGAAAGCTTTGTAAAGATCAATGTTGGGAAACTACCCATATACATGTCATACAAATAAAAAGCTTTAAATTAAAAAAAATTTTTAAAAAAATTAAAAAATATTAAATGTAATCACTTTGACATTATAAAAAAAAATAATAATAATAATAACATAGTTGTAACTGGTAGAATATTATGTGAATCCCTCTATATTAAATTGCTCTTGAGTAAAGAATTGCCTGTCCTAATTCCCTCTGCCAGAATTACCCTTTTCAATTTTTATGTGTCAGTTGTTATTGTTTTTATTAGTAGTATGGTCATTTTTTTAACCTGGGTTGCAGTTTAATAATTATATTGTATTATGCCTGAAATTAGCACACACTAAATGGTCATAGGTAGAGAGTATTCCCTTGCTTATCACTACATGATCCAATTAACCAACTAATTTTCCACTCAGTTATTCCTATAAAATTAGAAAAAGCTAAAAATATTATAACCACAATTTCTGAAGACAATTTTTAAATGATACTCCTTTTAAATACTACTGAAAGAAAAAAAATATAGCAGTTATTACCTTTTACACTTAACTCTTCATTAGCTGCTGACTATACAGACAACCTTGGCTTTATCCTCAAGTTCTTTCTATCTACCTGCCTCACATGGATGTTATGAGAAAAGCAAAATATGGTGCTATAGAAATATGAACTGATATTATTATCCATCTTGAATCTTCATCTTAGTGTGAGATCCATCCTCAGAATTTTCCCTAGGCCTATTGGTAATTAAAAATTCATTTAAAAAAAGAACCTAGTTATGAGTTCTCTAACAAAAATTTTTGAACTGTCAGAAAATTTCTTCCCTGGTAAGCCACATTCAACTTGTTTTCTAATTAACCTACTAGTTTTTTCCCATCTCAGTATCAGATGTGAAGAATAGGAAAGCAGCTAGGGCAAAGATGTAAGAAGAGATATGGATAGTATTTCCACTCTTCTCTTTTTCAATATCATTTTTAAGTTTCCTGTCATTCACAGTAGCAGAACTGTGATGAGAGAAGAGTCACATACATCATCTTTGTGTTTACCAAAAAAAAAAAAAAAAAAATCCCACAAAATATTAAAAACAAAAAAAAAATTCCCAATATTAGAACTTTTTTGATACAAGATCTATTTCTGATTGCTTAAAAAAAAACAAAACAAGAAGAGAGCTCATTTAAAAGCCTTTTCTCTCTTCCCCTGACTTTTACTAATCAAAACCTTGCCATTTCTTATATGAACCCAACTTTGCATAAATAATCCTGCATGGGATCAGCAATTTATTAATCAATTTATTAAACTGAATATATTTGTGAAATATATTTAATTATATATTTATTTATTTATAATAATTTATTTATATATATTTACAATTATATCAATTTATTAATAAATTCATTAAATTGAATATATTTGTGAAATAGCTTGTAATTACAAAAATCTCCGTTTATAACCGAAATTATTTTATAAATGCTCAATAATTCTCCCATATTTAAATAGAAAATTTCATTTTTTTTCTCTCAAGAAATTCACGTCAATTATTAGCAAAGGAACCTGGCAACCCAGAACAAATTACAGTCCAAGAAAGGTGCTATGTGTTTCATTAAGTCTTTCTTAATCTACCCAGCTATACATGATTTTTCACTGCTCACAACAATTAGCACTATGTTTGGGTTTCTCTTTTGCATTTACCCTAATTTGTTTTAGTATTTTATAAGTATATCTTACCACTCCTTCTATATTGCACACTCCTTTAGGGAAATAACTCTCTTTTCATTCTGTATCTCTAGGGTCTAGTACAGTGATTTTTATGCAATAATTCAATCCAATAAATATCTATTAAATACCTTCTATGTACAAGGCTCTGTACTGTACAAGGGACTACACAGTCCCTGCCCATGAGGACTTAATAATATTATGCCAATGAGACACAAGATGTACCATGTGGCACATATACACAGTTAATATAAAGTAGGAGGGGCAGCATAACATTGAATGTAGAAAGGCTTCATGAAAAAGGGCCACCTAAGCTAGATTGTGAAAAAGGAAAAGTGTTCTGAAAGGCAGAGTCATAGAAAAATGGAGTATATACTTGGAAAATAGCTTGTACTAGTGCACAATGGCAGAAAACAGAATTTAAAATTCAGAAAGCAATTTTGCTAGTACATATGAGAAAAGAAAAATAAAGCATCATAATCATCAACAAAAATCTATTAAACACTAACTTTGCACAAGATACTATGTTGTGTTGGAATTAAAAGGAAAAACAAAGCTTCTGCCATCAAAGATGTCAGATTCATTTTTTATCTCTTGCTTCATTTCTTCAAATCCTAATTCTTATTTTTTGTCTTTCTCTTTACAATGATATTTTATAGTAGATGTTATTTTTTTTTTAGTTATTCATCTCTCTAACCTTAGTTCCTGAATTAGGGCTTTGTGACACAGTCAGGCTTCCCCTACTATTAAACTTTGGGGTAGGGTGATAGGCCTTGCTTGGTATCAGTCTAAGTCCCCTGGGTTCCTACACTGGCTTGCCCCTCCTGGGATTTGGCCATCTTTGAGGTTCAGAGTGTTACCATCTCAGGACTCAAGATTTTGAATGCCTCAGAGCCCCTGGGGCTGGTCTACTCTGGTCTGACCACTTTAGCAACATGCTGATCTGTCCTGTTCTTCCTAACTAGAACTGCTCCCTGAGGCTTCCAAGTTCTCAATCTTAGAGCTCTCTGATTGCCCACAACAGAGGAACCCTCTACTCTCACTACCTGCATACAGAAAATGTTACCCTGCACTGGCTCTTTAATGATAAGGCCTTAGAAAACTTTTTGTACAGTTCTAAAGTAGAAGACACTGTAGTTTGTCTCTGGATTTCTGGATCATTGTTAGGGTTTTATTGAAATAGGAATATGTCTTCCTCCTCCTTCTTCTCCTCCTCCTCTTTCTCTTCCTCATTCTCCTCCTCCTCCTCCTCTTCTTCCACCTTCTTCTCCTTTCTCCCTCACCATCACCACCATCATCTTCCTCCTTCTCCTCCTCCTGCTCCTGCTGCTGCCACTACTGCTTGTACTCCCATTCCCTTGGAGCGGTCCATCCTGGTGCCTCTTTTGTGAAGCGGAGGCTGAGGATACTCCCGGACTCGCTATGGCCGACGAAAAGCCTAAGGAAGGAGTCAAGACTGAAAACAATGACCACATTAATTTGAAGGTGGCAGGGCAAGATGGGTTGTGGTGCAATTTAAGATTAAGAGACACACACCACTTAGTAAACTAATGAAAGCCTATTGTGAACGACAGGGTTTGTCAATGAGGCAGATCAGATTCCGATTTGATGGACAACCAATCAATGAAACAGACACACCTGCACAATTGGAAATGGAGGATGAAGATACAATTGATGTATTCCAGCAGCAGACAGGAGGCATTTACTAAAAAAGAGAACATGCAACTCTACTCCAGAACTGTGCTCCCAAGGAAAACAATACATTCACAATTAGAAAACCAAGATTTGGTTCATCCACATCCTGACTACTGCAGTATAGTTTTCTCTCTTCTTTATCCCTTCCCCCATTCCTATATTGTACATAAAGTAACTGGTGTATGTGCACAGGCATAATGCGTATTTTTTTTTAAACTAAATGGCAGATGGTATGTTTTGATCAACATCAAATGGAGATGGGGAGGGGAAAAAAACAAACTAGTTCTGTGAAATATCCCTTTTCTCCATTAGTGGCATGCTCATTCAACTTTTATCTTTATATTCCAGTAAGTTATTTTGCTCTGTTTAACAAAAAAAAAAAAATCCTTGCATACCTTGTTTGATTGGATAATTTCAATGTTTTTCTTTTATCATTGTAAAACCAAGGACGATTTTATAACTTTTTTGTACGTAGCTGTTACATGTAGGGCAATCTCTGTCTCTCAGTAGGGATAAATTACTTTTAAAAAATTGATCCTAGATCGTTTTCCCTTCAAGTCAAACATCTTGTTGTTTAAATAAACTTTTGTTTAAAAAAAATTTTAAAAAAAGAAATAGGAATATAAGAGTGAGATGCCCTACCTCCCATTCAATTGGCCATCTTACCAATACCTGAAAATCAAAGAAAAGAAGTAACTAACTTTTTCAAGGTGTGATAGGGTCAGTCCTCAAACCCTAGTCTTCTGACTCTTAGACCATAGCTTTTCCCATTATACCTGCTACTTCACAGATAGCCAGTCATATTATTCTTCTGCTCAGATCCTCACAATGGCTCTCTATTGCTCTTTGATTTCATATTTGCAATACTCCCTAAAAGGACACTGCTCTACCTTTGCAAGCTCACTCAAATTAATCTCTTTCAAATACTACAAAATATAACCAAATTGTATTATTTGCAGTTCTCCTTTCCACCATGCTCCTTTAAATGAGTTCTGATGGATCCTTACCTCCTCCAAGAAATGTTGCTAATATCCCCTTTTTTCTCCCTTTTCTCACATAGCACACATTCCTCTGTTACATATTTATATAAATATTTTGTACTAAAGAGGGCTACCTTTACATTTTGTTCCCCTATTGCAAGATCCATGAAGACAGGTATCACATCTTGTTTAAACTTTGTGTCTTCCCAGAACTTTGTTCATATAAGGCTCTGCACACAGCATAATAACTGAGCGCTGAATTGCTGAAGACAAAAAATATTATTTTCCCAGTGTACCTCATTTTAAGATAATAACAAAACCAATAGGAAATACAAGGTTAGACTATACAGTTTTTACCAATCCTCCCAACTCTTAATTTTCCATGAGAAGAGAAAAATACATTTGGATAATTTTTACAAAAGGTGCTATAATTTAGGTAGAAACATTTGGGGGACTGAATTGTTCTTTTTAGCCTCCAAAAATATTTATTGCTGATTTCTATCATGGTTACTTCAATGCATTAGTTCAGCTCCCTAAATTATTTAACTTTTACATAGAGAACTAAACATGTAACAAAAGCACATCTAGAATCTTAGAGCTAAAATACAGAGGTTTTCTGAGTCCAAGCTCTCCATTTTATAGATAAAAACACTAAGGTTCAAAGTGGGAGTGTGACTCACTTAGAATCACACAAGGTCAGTGTGTTGATTTGTTTTGCTTTATTATCCATTTGGAAAAGAGGGAAATGATAAATGAAGGAGGGAAAGGGGGAGGGAAAGGAGAGAGAAGGGAAAGAGGAAAAAGAGAAGTCAAAGAAAGGGAAGGAAGAGAAGACAAAGGAGAAGGAAGAAGAGGAAATGGAGAAGAGGAGGAAGAGGAAAAGAAAATGAAAAAGAAAAAAGGAATAACAGCATTGATGCTAAATTTTAATATATATAGAAGAGAGCAGGGAAAATTTCTGAAGAAACATACACAAGCAGGGCAGTTATGTTCATGTTCAATGAAATATACATTTATTCTGTCTGGTTTTTTTTGTTTGTTTGTTTGTTTTGCTGAGACAATTGGGGTTAAGTGACTTGCCCAGGGTTACACAGCCAGGTAGTGTTAAGTGTCTGAGACCAAATTTGAACTCAGGTCCTCCTGACTTCAGGCCTGGTGTTCTATCCTCTAAGCCACGTAGCTGCCCCTGAAATATATATTTATTTAAAAGAACAAATTGTTTATAACAAAAGTTTGCAGTTTCATGAGCAATTCTCTTTTCCATCCTCTATACATTGAAATGTTCATATTTGCTAAAGTTTAAATTCAAAAGAAAAAAGAACATGTGCATGTGCATATATATACACACACACATATATATATACATATGTTCATATATATGTTTTAAAGTCAAAGGAAACAGAACTGGGATTAACACAGATCTTCTGTCTCTACAGTTCCAAGATAAGATACTTTATATAGCAACTTCCTCAATTGAAAAACCAAATTATGCCAAATTTATACAAGAAAAAAATTCCTTTGCTTAATTTACTTTCATCATATATTCCTAAGGTGACTTTTAGAAATTCAGAGTATTGACACAGCTATTTATTTTAATTCAACAAATATATATTGATGATATTAATGTATTATTTGAATATTCTTTCATATGGAAGACTATAGAATAGTGGGAAGAACACTGAACAAATAAATACATTCATGAATAAGCTTTTATCAAATACTTAAATACATGCTAGGCCCCATGCTAAAAACCAAAGATATAAATACAAAAAGTAAGCATCTGCTTCTAAGCAGTTTACAATCTAATGGAGGAGATAAAATATATTGGGAGAGTGGCAGCCAAGGTATTTTGTTTTGGGAGATACAGGAATGGCATTTAGATTCATAGGGCAACTGATTAACATATTCTTTCAAGGAATAACAGTATTGATTTAAATCCCATTAACAGAAAAATTCAGAAGGAAAGGAACCAGACCTGGAGAGACTTGCATGAACTGATGCGAAGTGAAATGAGCAGAACCAATAGATCACTATGCACGGCAACAAGAAGACTATATGATGATCAATTCTGATGGACATGGTTCTCTTCAACAATGGGATGTTTCAAACCAGTTCCAGTTGTTCAAGCATGAAGAAAACTATATACATCCAGGGAGAAGCCTGTGGGATCTGAGTCTGGACCACAACATAGCATTTTCACACTCTCTATTGATGTTTGCTTGCATTATGTTTTCCTTCTCAGATTTTTTTTTCTTATAGATCTGATTTTTCTTGCACAGCAAGATAACTGTACAAATATGTATACACATATTTGATTTGTCAAAAATTTTAACATAATTAACATGTATTAGACTTCCTGCCATCTAGGGGAGGAGATGGGGGGGGGAAGGAGAGAAAAATTTGTAACAGAAAGCTTTGCAAGGGTCTACAATGAAAAATTACCCATGCATATGCTTTGCAAATAAAAAACTTTAATAAAAAAGAAAGAAAGAAAAAGAAAAATTAAAAAAAAAAAAAACAAGGAAAGGAGCCAGAGATAGCCCAGGAATATGGAAGCTACATCTCTGAGATAATATGGTTATACAAGGGTATCTAAAATCATGTGTAATAATTGTGATTTGGGGGAGTACATTCTTTTTATTTTTTATTTTTATTCTTAATTTTTAAAATATTTATTTATTTAAAACTAAATAGAAAAATAAGAAAAAACAGAATAGAAAAAGAAAGAAAAGAAAAAAAAATTGTCATATGCTCAGCAGAACATCAGGTGAATATAAAATAAGTTACAATAAATTTCCCTTTCAAGAAAACATAATAATAGAAGACATTATGTTCACAACTATCCATTTTTTTCTTTGCTTCTTTGTAGGTTATTCTTTTGTTCTCTGCTATGTACTTTTTACTTTAACCAACCAGGAGTACACAACACCAGGACCAGAGTGATAAAGGAAGGTAGAGAGTAGCACAAAACAATATGATAAGAAGATGGTAGGAGAACTCACTTGGGAGTAATTTACTTGGGTTCAAGTCCTAGCTCTGACTATTTATTCTTTAATATATTTGAGATTATCTAATCAAACCTATACACAACCCTACCATAAGATGCCTAACATATAATCCAGTCTCTACTTGAAGACTTCTAACCAAGGGGAATTCATCTTTTTTAAGGGGAGAAGGAGAGTTGTTTGTTTTGTTTGTTTTACTTCAAGCCTAAACTGGACTCATCTACATTCACTTATTACTCTAGCTTCTGTCCTCTGGGTCAAACAGAACAAGTCTAATCCTAATTCCATAATGATAGCTCATTAAAGAAAGCCATCATGTCTCCCCTGAGTCTTCTCGTCTCCAAGATAAATATTGCCTGGTTCCTTCAACCAATTTATATGAGATGGACTCGAGGATCTTGACTATCCTGGATGACATCTTCTAGAAGGTCTCTATCTTGTCAGTGAGCTTCCCAATGTTGTACCCCCAAATGAACAGAGTACTCTGGGTATGTCCAGACCAGGACAAAGTACAGCAGCATAACCTTCTTTGTTGATAATTCATTGAATTTGTTAACAGATCTTTTTGAGATCCTATATTTATGAAAATGACATTCTGAAAAGTAAAACATTAAATTCAGTTCAATGCTATTACTTTCTTTTATCTGTGACTCAGTTTTCCCACCTAAAAATGGACAGTGATCTCTAAGACATTTTTCCAGTTATTTCTATGAAATTAATGAAATATTTGGGAAGTCCTTCATCAGCATCAAATAAGTGTCTATTTTGGGAAACAACTTTAATAATGAAATCCAACATTTACTAAAGTCCTCTTCTGGCCCAGATCTTGCCACAATGAAAAAGGTTCAATTATGGTACCAGTCACAGACTATATGTCTGATGTCTAAGGATTTACCTAGACTTACCTATCTAAGCCAAGAAAGACCCATTGCCACAGATTATCTACAAAGGGGCAATCTTTTTTGGTCACATCAACTAACAACAACAACAACAACAACAACAAAAATCTACTAAAGCAAAGATATCAAACACATGGCCAGAGGCAGCTTTCAATACCCCTGAGTTCAGCCAGAACCAGATTAAAATATTATTGGGAAAATTTAATAAAACAAATAGAAATGCAAAAGAAAATTTGATAAAACCATGCTTTATTACAAATACTTCTAGCCTGCTCACATTTGAAATGCAGCCCAGTGAAATTACCATTTGCCTAAGGAATATATTTTTAATAAGACTTCAATGGGAAATAATCACTCATGCAGGTAACACAAAAACCCTGCGGCTAAAACAGAGCTCTCCTATACATAGGAGCGCTATTACACTGTCTTATCCTGTACTTCAGTGCTGATCAGTTGAGTCCCTTCAGTGAAGCTTAAACATTCTAAGTACTTTGAAAAGATTTAATGAGTCACTAAAAATGTTCTGTGGTTGTTAACCATATAAATGACTATAATACAGTTTTTAGTAACCCCCAAGTGGTACCTTTTCTTATTCAGTTTTCAAATATTTAGTCAAGCCTTTGAAGACACTACACATACAACCTATTCTTTTTTTTTTTTTTTTTTTTTTTTTTTTTTGCTTTTTGCTGAGGCAATTTGGGTTAAGTGACTTGCCCAGGGTCACACAGCTAGGAAGTGTCTGAGACCAGATTTGAACTCAGGTCCTCCTGACTTCAGGGCTGGTGCTCTAGCCACTGCGCCACCTAGCTGCCCCAACCTATTCTTTATGATAAAAAATATATATATTATAGGCATATCAGAGAATAATGTTGTCCCAACCAATATCATTTTACAGTAACTACCAATACATTATATTCAAACCATATTTTTATGAATCATCAGAAACACACATCAGATAACCAGTAATAGTCCTATGGACTGGACATTGCCAAATAGCACAATATCTTCCCAGCTTCTCCTTCCCCTATCTAGTCAATATCTTGCTTGCTGCATCCAGATATTAGACTTTGAGAGAATTTGACTGATGAAGACAAATATGTGTAGTCGTTAAATCCCCTATTCTGTTCCCTAGGTAAATGTACTACTAATGTACAGCATTGATATATCCCAAGAAAATCCAACTGTCCTACTCTTGAAGACAGAAAATCCCCAGGATTACCTAATTTGTTAATGAGCAGATGATTTCCTCAAAAAGAAATGCCCCTCTAAGTAATCATAGCCTGGATGATAACAGTAATCTGCCATCTAAGGATAACTGTTCCATAGGACCCATCCTGCTGATAGATAAATAATGTATACTTCAATTTAAGAAAAAAACTAACAATTAAAATTGCTTGCAAATGGAACAGATAAACTCAGGAAACAATGAATTCCCTGTCACTAAAGATCTTTAAGAAAAATTGACTAAATACCTAGTTGAAATTTTGTAGAGTAGATTCCATCTTCAATTCAATAATTTAACAAGAAAAAAAAAAGTATTCACTGTTAGATGCTGAAGACAAATGGACAAAAGAAAAAAAAAAAGAGTCCTTTGCTCCAAGGAGATTACATTACACTAGACACAAAATATGCAAAGATAAGTAAATACAAAGAAATTTGAAGACAGGTCATGAAAGGATACATGAAGAAAGGATACTAAAAGATTAATCAACTGGAGAAATCTTTTTTTTTTTTCTCATTAGCAGTCTCAGACAAGCAATATTTGTATGTATATGTGTGTGTATGTACACATACGTATCTATACACATATACACACAAACATCCCTAATCTCCTAAATATGAAGAGCAAAGTTACTGTAACACAGTATAAAATATTGATCTAAACCAAATTTCTGCCAGATCAGAGAACTCTTAAACAAACAGGAGATATAAGTGAATATGACAAATAAAACAAGCAATTTCAAAACATAATTTTTTTAAGTTTTTGCAAGACCAAAAAAAAAAAAAAAGTTGTATCAATCAAGAATTTGAAATGAAATAGATAAATGAGTATATGTAAGGTGACCTGATAACTATTTTCTTTTTTCAAAGCAGCTGGGGTTCTCCTGACTTTAGAATGGATGCTCTACTCACTGTGCCATTTAAGCTGCTCTTATGATAACTATTTTCAAAGGCTGTCATACAGAAGTAAGATTAAATTTGATCTGTTGGCTCCAGAGAACAGAATAAGGGAATGGATTGAAATTATAGAGAGGCAAATTTAACACTTATTTAAAGAAAAACTTCCTAATATTTAGAGCTGTCCAAAATTGGGATGGGCTGTCTCAAGAGATGATGGATTACTATCAAAGGTCTTCAAGATCAGAAGTTGGATAACCACTTGTTTGGGATTCCGTAAAAAGGAATCCTGCCTCTGCTACAGGGAAGACTATATGTTCTCCTTCCAATGGCACTACATCTCTGAGATAATATGGTTATATAAGAGTATCTAAAATCATGTGTAATAATTGTGATTTGGGGGAGTACATTCTTTTTATTTTTTATTTTTATTTTTAATTTTTAAAATATTTATTTATTTAAAACTAAATAGAAAAATAAGAAAAAACAGAATAGAAAAAGAAAGAAAAGAAAAAAATTGTCATATGCTCAGCAGAACATCAGGTGAATTCAAAATAAGTTACAATAAATTTCCCTTTCAAGAAAACATACATAATAATAGAAGACATTATGTTCATGACTATCCATTTTTTCTTTGCTTCTTTGTAGGTTATTCTTTTGTTCTCTGCTATGTACTATTTACTTTATTCTATTTTTCCTTCATCATCTCCCCCACCTCCCCTAAACGAACTACAGTTAAGCATTTTTTTTCACATACATATGTCTACATACACATATATATACTTACATGTGTATATTTACACACACATAAATGCATCTGCATTTATACATTTAAACATGCATCTGAAACAAATAATTGTGATTTTCAAAATATATTGATATTGTAGTTATAAATGGTAGAACTCCCAATATGGATTCACTTAAACTAAATGGTCTTAATAATAGTATGATGAGTGTTACACCAAAGCACTGAAACCAGAATAGTTCAGACTTAAAGACTAACATTGTCTTGAAAGACAGATAGGACTCTGAAGATCCAGCATTCTAAATCTCAAATATCTAAGGGGAGAAATCCCCAGGAAGTAGGGGTCCGATAAAGATCCTGACTGATGCACCAAACAAGGTCTTCTAAGTCAATCAAAAGGGGGGTAGAGCCATAAAGGCCAATTCAAGAATTAAAACTTCAGAAATGTATTATTCAAAGAAATTTCTATCTAACATAAAAAACTATTATAAATCTAGAGATGTAAAATAGCTAAAACCAGAGACTCACAGTGGGGAGAGGGGAGGAATAGATTTTCCAGAGAGACTATATAAATATCTATAGCAAAAGAAGAGATTTTTTTAAATGAAATAGAATATCAGGAAGAAAGAATTAGAAGGAGAATAAGGAGCTTAGAGAAAAATGTGGTAAACCATACTCAAGAAACAGATTCCTTGAAAATCAGAATAAATCAAAGAAGAATCAAAGATTCCATGAGAAAACAAGAAATACTAGATAAAAATCAAAAGACTGACAAGTGGAAGAAAATGTAAGATAGCTATTTTTTTTTTTTAAACTGCTCTGGAAAACCAGTCAAGGAGATAGTTTAGGATTCCCTGAAGACCATGATTTAGAAGAAAAAAATTGCCTGACTATTATATTTCAAGGAACTATAAATGAAAGCTGGTCTATTAAAGACAGTGGGCAAAGGAAAGATTAAAAAGATCCACTCAGTATTTCTTGAAAGAAAATTGAGAAGGAAAAGTGCCAAGAATATTACAATCAACATGTAGAAAGAACTCTCTTCAAAGAAAAATATTGCAAACTTCCAAATGCTTTCAGTTCTACACCATAAGATCTAACAAGAACTAGTAGTTTCTGCTAAAATTGGAAGGAAATCTTGGAATATGATAGAAGATAGAAGCTCACAACCTAAAGTAACAGGCAAAGCTGACTATAAGCCTATAAGAAGGAAAATGGCCTTTCAAGTGTTTCTGATGAGAAGACAGAACTAAATTTTGAAATACAAGTACAAAAATTAAAAAAAAAAAAAACATGTATAGGTGCATTTATTTAAGCAGTTAAAAGGAGCTATATAATGATATCATAGTTAAAAAAAAATCCCAATGGGGAAAAGAAACAAGTATCCTTTCAGAACCTTAGTTTCCTTCAAGAGATATTGAGGGGTTAAACAGGAAAAACAGAAGTTAGAGAGGTGAATTAGTTCTATTCTGAGAATTTGAAGAGGTTGAAAGAAAAGGGAGGGTTAAAGGAGGTACATACAAAAAAGTGAAGGGGAGAGGATTTGCTATTTCTCATAACTGAGAGAAGTAAGAATAAAGGGATAAAAAGAGTGGGCATTAAATGAGTGCCACACTTAAGTGAAACAGAAAAAAGAGTTGAACACACACATATATACATACACAGACCCAAACATCACACACACACACACACACACACACACACACACACACACACACACAC
>JAJPUD010000859.1:408927-439049 GCA_023553655.1 Myrmecobius fasciatus | reverse complement strand
GAAGGAAGGAAGGAAGGAAGGAAGGAAGGAAGGAAGGAAGGAAGGAAGGAAGGAAGGAAGGAAGGGAGGGAGGGAGGGAGGGACAGAGGGAGAAGGGAAAAAAAGGGAAGGGAAGGGGAGGGAAGGGAGGAACGCGAGGGAAAGGAGGAAAGACAGGGAAAGGAGGGAGGGAAGGAGGGAAGGAAAGAGGAAAGGAGAGAAGAAGGGAAGGAATAAAGGAGGGAATGAGGGAGAGAGGGAGAAAGACAGGGAGGAAGGAAGAGGAGGAAGGGAGGAAGAAAGGGATGGAGGAGGGAGAATGGGAGAGAGGAAGTAAGGATGAGAAGTAGAGAGAGGGCTGGAGGAAGGGAGGAACGAAGGAAGGAAGAGAAAGAGGGAGGGAGGAAGACATTACACACTTAATATATGAAAACTACTGTGCTATTTTAGCACTAAGATGCAAAGAGAAAAGACAGTCCCTGCTCTCCAAAAGCTTACATATATATAGTTCTTAGGTGCATCTTGAATAAGAAGGTTTGATGATCCTTAAGTTATATTGGCAAAAGACAGGATAGTGCATCTTCTTCAATGTGATTTCTACTGATGAAATTATATCAGTTTCCAGTGGTGAACCATAGATAATACCAAAGACTTTGGTTGCAAGAACTTTTTTATCTTTAGTAATTCTGACTTCAAAACCCATAAAGCAGTTGCCAGTCTAAGTCTCCAAAGGGGTTGCTTTCTGGAATTATGGCTTTGGGCACTGAACTAGAAACAGTGCTGTCATTCCCAGGTTTTTTTGGTACTGGTGGTGAAGAAAGTAGGACCTTTTTCTATAAGAATAAGTTTCTTTGAATGACAATATTTGGACTCGTTCTGGAAGCAGGACCAGTGTGGGGAGACAGGATTGATATTCACAAAATTCTTGGGTTCTATCAATTCTGAGCTTAGCATATCTTTAGTACCTTCCAAGATATGAAGACTAAAATTTTCCTTCAGTGAATTACAAGCCAATTGCTTATTGTATTTGGATGTGTTTTTCATCTTTTTAAATTTAATCCAATCAAATTATATTTTGCATTAATTTATAATTTCAGAGATTCTGCATCTTCATGTTTTATCTTCAGTTGGCAGGTCCTATTATTCTTATTTAACAATTATCAATTTCTCTGAGAACATTAGTAAATCTATAAGAAATATTTAGATGCATTAAAGAAGCTCATAATTTCCCAGAACTCTGCCATGGATTCATTTGTGAAGGAAATTATTCTTTGTAATGTGCTTTCATTCCTTAATTTATCTATTCTGCAAGTTCAGGCATGGAAAAAATTAATTATCTTAAAGTAGGGTTTTATCTATTAGAGCAAGTTTTATAAATATAGCACTTGATGTGCAATATGAATGATATTAGATTTCTAGGCAAACTAAAAAGTTTCAATAACTACTATTCTTCCTTTAATAATGCTTTATTTCAATATTTGTGAGGACAAATTTTGAAATATTGAAAATCCTTTTCAAACTTAATTTAGTAAAAAATTTACAAGGACATCTAATAATCTACTCACTTCTATAGCTTGCATAAGTACATAAATATTAATTAATATGTGCTTACATTCATAAAAGAAGCCTTTGTGCAAACAGCAGTTTATGCCTACATATTCACACACACACCCACACATGCATACATGCAAATTATATTTTACTTTGCACATATTTTATATACTCTTATATGTGTAAACACATTTCCCCAAAAGAATATAAGCTTCTTGAGAATGGGAACTATTTCATTTCTGTCACTATTCAAATACCTAGCATAATGCCTGGCCCACTGTGAATGCTTAATAAATGTTTATTTGTATGCATTAATAGATATGATGTTTTATGAGTTACCAATTCTATATCAAAGAATACTAGATATGGAGGGTGGGGAGGCAAGGTATTAGAGATCACCTAGTTTATTTATAGATGAGGAAAATGAGGCCCAAAAAGATAAAGACAGTTACTAGAATTCAGGTGTCCTAATCCCCAACCTATTGCTACTTCTTCTAAATCACTCATTATTTGACTTTTCAACTATTTATAATGTGGGAAAAAAGATATTATCCAGTTATTGATTACTACATATAAATTGTTTTCTTGCAAGGAAAAAGCAAGGGAGGAAATAAGAAAAAAATATTTTAACTAAGTAAAAGTTATTCTTACAGAAAAGATGAATGAAGAGCTTTTGGTTTTCAAGCACAATTTTATAATACCTATGAGTCCTTTACACAGTGAGAAAACAAAGATAATCATCACCCTATATAAAAGAGCTAATGGGTAAAAAATTACAAAAAGAATACTCCCATTCCTATATTAGGGGTAGAATCATCTTTTTGCCCACACACATACATGTGGTCATGTCATTCCTCTACTCAAAATCTTCTGCAGCTATCTACTATCAGGTAAAATTCCTTTTTTTTTTCCATCTGGGACAAAAATATTTTGGGAAGAATGGGAAAAGTAGATTCAGTTAGGGAAAAGAGGTGATACATGGGTTTGAAGGCATGGCCTGAGCCAGTGAGTCAGTATAAGGTATGATATAGGGACAATGGTATTTGTGGAAGAAAGGATCCCCCCCAGAAAACCAGTGCTAACTATATATATGTTCACTGCTACTGATACAATAAAGATGGGTTCAGAAAACCTGACTGGAAGATTATAACAATTTTATGTGATACAATTAATACAATTAAATAGCATCTGTCAGAATAAATAAATGAGCTTATTTTCATTCACTGATGATTTATTACTGAATGTCTCTGAAAATTTGTAAGTATGAATTTTCTTTTATTTAAAAAACTCCCATGAAGATTTACTAATGGTAGAAACTTACCAATGAAGTCACAGTTCTATTCCCTATTCCTATCCCAGATGACATTATTTATCTATCATCTATCTATTTATCTATCTAGTGGGGTTAGAGTGGGATGAAAAAGGACTATTTTCTTCCTTTTCCCATTCCCCCTAATTGGTTAACAGTCACAGAAAGTGAGTGGCAAGTAACAGAGTTGTGTGTGTAGGCCATTATTCCTTTATGAAGTGTGAAAAAGTTCTCTCTATTGGAAGGAAAAGTTGGTCATTGAGAGAAGATTGCTCATGTTCTGGGTAGCCCTTTTAAAAGCTAAGCTCACCAGCTCTAAAGACAGTTTTAAGAGTTCCAGGTGGTGAAGAAAGGCTACAGTATGTGGATTGTGACTGTGACTCTGGTCTTACCGTGAGGCTACCTGCCCTACAGGAGATAACCATTACCAGTAGGGAACAATTACAGAGTTCAAGGCACAGTTACTAAGTACTTTCTTTGGAGAAATATACATAGTTTAGCATTCTACCTAGGAAGCAACTTTAAAGAATGTGACTTGTGGTAAAAGAAACCAAATGATATTCAAGAGTGAATTAGTCTTGGCAATCAAAAGGTCAAAGGAAAAAATAACAGATGAACCTAGACAAGTGGCCTCTGAGCAGAGATTCTGTATTCAAGGGGGAGTGGTGTGAAGGCTCTAGAGGAGAAAAAGGACAGAAAGACCCTGTAGTACTGGGAGCATATGTCAGTTTGGCCACATACATTCCTCTTGTGTGTGTTTCACTACCAATCTACTTTGTGCTTCCCACTGTCACTATATAGACAAATACATATGGTGGTTAAAAGAAAATTCATACTTAAAAATTTTCAGAAGACATTCAGTAATAAATAAATCATCAGTGAATGAAAATAAGCTCATTTATTTATTCTGACAGAAGTAATTTATTGCAGGTTTCTACCAATGCAGGTTGAAGTCTCCTCTGTATGTTGTCTTAGAGAGTTGACCAGAACATATAAGTTTGTGACATTTCCTGGATCCTACAACCAATCATTACATTCAAGAATTAAGACAAACAGGTTTCAAGGCCAGCTTGTTATCCAACATACAGCCTCTCTATATATAATCGACACCAAAAATAAATTTGAAAAGAGAGGTCAGTATAAACCAAAGATGTGGAGAAGGATAAAAAAGATAGGGAGGATTTAATGTGGGCCTTAAAGATTGGATAAAACAGGGACAGCTAGATGGTGCAATGCACAGAGCACTGACCTTAGAGTCAGGAGGACCTGAGTTCAAATCAAAGTTAAAGGCACAATACTTCCTAGCTGTGTGACCCTGGGCAAGTCACTTAACCCCCCAAATGCCTTACCAAAAAAAAAAAAAAGGAGCAACGGGGGACAGAGAGGAAAGGGGAGAGGGAAGAAAGAACTAGGAAAGAGAAAGATTAGGTAAAACACAGATAAGCTGGGAGGAAAGGGGAGGCTATTAAAGGATAAAAAGAGGTAATAGCACGAGCATCTGATAACTTACCAAAAGCTCAGTAAAATCACAAAGGAAAAAAACTGAATTATGAAACCTACAAGCAATAATTAGTTAAATTACTACTTCTATCTGAATAACTAAATGAGCTTATTTTCATTCACTGATACTTTATTCATTACTGAATGTCTTTTCTGAAAATTGTGTATGAATTTTCTTTTATTTAAAAAACTCCCATGAAGATTTACTAAGCTAATTTCAAACAATCTTCTGAAATCAAAAAATTCCCTAGTTAAACAACATTAGTTACTACACATGTGGTCCATTACCAACTTTAATCAGAGAAATTGTGGGGAGACACTATAGGTAGTTGTAAATTTATTCACAAAATATAACTGCCTCATTTAAAAATTCAGTACAGAAAGGAGGACATTTAAATAAGCACCAAGTGATTATGAAAATAAAAGGCCACAATCTAGATAGTTTTACACTTCTATTGGGAAAAGCCTCTTACGAACAGAATGTAAATCCATTAGCATATAAAAATGTTTACACTTCCACAAGTGCTTGCATTTCACAATTCTAACATTTTATACCAAGTAATCAGGCCACTTAATATTTCATTTAACAAGAGTAGTAACAGAGACATGAAGTTTCTTTAGGCAAAATTATAAACTTAAATTCACTGTCCTTAAACTTTCCTTATGCTGGATTAACTAGGTAATGAAATACAAATTCTAATTATTGTTAAGACTCTACAACTTCTCCTACTAAGGGTGCCCCAACTTTTACTACAGATAAATTCTAAGGGAAAAAGAAGATTCAGAACACAATTTCCAATAATATTATAAACCAAATTAATTTATTTTATAGTCATATGCCTTGTAGTTTTCTGTGCCAAGTGGCCAAGCTTCAGGCAATCTCAAAGGACCAGGAAATATACCAATAGTTACCAAAGGAAAAAAGGGAAAGAAAAAGCATTTATTAAGCACCTAATATATGCAAGGCACTATGCTTTACAAATATCTCATTTAACCCTCTGGGATATAGTTATTATTGAAGTAGACAAAGGGTGTTGTCCATAGTCTCTTATCCAACGTCACATAGCTAATAATATTATGCCTCAGTTTCCCTGTCGCAGTTTCCCTGAATTGTTCTGTCTCAATTTCCCTTCTGCCTCAGTCTCCCTGCTGGCAACCCTTCCTGGGCCATTAGGACTGAGATAATTAGGGCTAGGAGCTCTGGCCACTGGCATCCCAAAGAGTCATAAAACTCCAGATGGCTTATCTCAAATATATAGATGACCCCCTTATCTTTCTGGTCTCAGATTTAGTGTCTCCTAGCTCCTTATCAGAATTTATGATCTTTCCTCTGTGCCCCCCAACCTGTCAGAACTGAATTTTTGGTCCTTTCCTGGAACTTCTATCACCCCAGTGCTCTTCCTCCTCCCCTTGCCTTTGTTTCCCTGATCCCTGGAGCCTTATAAGAGTCTCTGGAATACTTTGAGACAAAAGTCCGATTCAGCTGACTGGCTAATATGGCTGCCAATCCAAACTCTCCACTGCCAAAATTATTAAAAATCTCTAATCTCTATCTTGCCTCAGTTTCTCTGGCATTACAGTATCAGACCTACCACTCTATCCACTAGGTAATGTAGCAGTCAAGAGAGGCAGTCAGTTATACCTAATCCCTCTAAACACATACCTAAACAAGGATGAGGTCCTCCTCCTTCTGAGTTTCTTAATGCACAATGATAAGGGTTTGTTTCCAAACACTAGCATTAGAAATTTTGCCTAAATGTGCTGTTTGAATGAATCTCTGGCATGAAGCCAAGACTGGTGTACTTTTCAGAGCTACTCACTACAGTGACTGCCTTTCTACCCCAAGGAATTAAAATGTACTTTCTCATTATTACTAAATTAGTACCAGAAATTATTAACATGTCACAAATTTGAATGATGTCTATTTAAGTCTAATTAATGTGTGAACACTTTCCATTAGTTATGAAAAAAACATATTTCATTAGAGTGGTCCTTACTCCAATAATACAGATCAACTAACCCCTCATACTTCCAGAGACAACAGTGATAGAGTTGCTGTGGTTGAAAAAAGTCCTCAGCTGGAAGTCTAGCCTCTGGTAAAGATAAGCTTCTCCAGATTGAGCAGGGCTACTCAAGAAAAATATGCACTCAACCCCTACTTGAAGACTTTTGAGTTTTATAGGAATGGAGCTTACATTCCTTTGGCACAGTTATGGGAAACTCAGGGATAGCTCTCCATCACAAATAAAGCACTGAAGAAAGACATTGGGAAAGGAAATGTAAAGATTGGGGACAGCTAGTTGGTATAGTGGATAGAGCACCAGCCTTGAAGTCAGCAGCCTTTCAAATGCGTCCTCAGACACTTAACACTTCCTGGCTATGTGACCCTGGGCAAGTCACTTAACCCCAACTGCCTCAGCAATAAAAAGAAAGAAAAGGAATGTAAAGATTAACTAATCAATAGTAACCAGAAGTTTCTATTTCAGATAGCATAGATATCAACTTTGATGTCTGAGGATGAGAACAACAAACATCTGAATCCTAATTGGTTTATTTTGATAACCTTTTAATAAAATCAATCAAGCAAAGGTGGCTAGCACATTTAAGCACTGTATCTGTTTTAGCTAGTGTGTTTTAATTTAATTATCCAATTTAATGAGATCATTCATCAAATTTGAGGCAAGTCATTTTACCTTCTTTCTGGTTTCCAGATCTCTGACCCTGGTTTCATACTTCCAAAAGTATGTGTTCTCATCCTGGAACTTCCTCTTAGCATCTAGAACATTTTCCTTGGACTATCTAATCACTCCTGGAGCCTTTTCAAGATGGAACATTCCTCAGAAAGGTCTGTTTCTTTCTCCCTCTGGTAAGTTCCTCCTGGAGCCTCCATTTTGTGTAAGATGGCTTTCATTCCCTCTCCACCTTATTACTGGCTTCCAGACGTCAAAATCATGCCCCTCACACTAGGCATTTTCAGGCCTTCCCCTTCTCTTTTCATTTCCCTTTTGTGTATTGTCTTCTCTCATTATAATATCTTTCATTATAATTTTTGAGGGCACCTCCCCTCTTTCTTTTTGTGCATTAATATCCCCAATGCTTAGCATAGTACCTGGCACATTGTAAGTGATTAATAAATGCTTGTGTCTTTCCTTTCCTTCCATTTACGATATCTTTAAGTCTGAAATTTTAAAATGATTATATATACAAAACAATATTTTTAATTCTATAATCTGCTTGCACTTTATAAAAAGAATTCTGAGGTAATACTGTGGAGGCTTACCTAATACTAGAATCCTATGTATTGCAAGTAATCTTCTTTATGGGCAACTCAAAAGTGGAGCAAAGCTCTTCAAAGGTTTCTGTTTCCGTAGCAACAGCTTTACTGTCCCAGGGAAGAAAAAGAAGGAAACTGAAGACCAGAGAGGAAGGGGATGAGGGGGAATAAAAAAAAGGGGGAGGAATATAGTAGAAGGAGTATCAGACATGCATAAAGACATCTTAGCTCCTCCCTTTTCAAAAATCTTTACTGGTACAAGTTCAGCATGATAGCTACTTTTGTATAAGAGGGAACAAACCCATGAGCCATGAATGATAAGACACAGAAAACAACATGGAACTAAGCATACCAGAACAAGGAGGTAGCAGATCAAGAACAAAAAGGAAATCTATCTATATGGCCTGGAGGCAGAAGTAGTCGAAAAGAATGAGTTAATGGTGAACAGAGATGTCAAACTACATCAAAGGCCCTTGCCCCCATAAGGGCCCTAGAAGCAGCAGAATGACAGGGGCTGAAGTGGGGGGGGGGGAGAGAGAGAAGAGGAAGAAGCATATGAAGAAGAAAACTAAAGACCACAGTGAGTACTAAATGTGAGGCATCAAGCCACGAGATGAAGTGACATCTCATTCATGGATCCAGAGAAGGGAGGGCAGGATGGGAAAAAGTGAGGGGTGATTCTAGTATGGAAGGGAAGAGAAGTTATCTTTACAATTTGTGGATTTGGATCTATATCATTTCTCCCTGTGTGTTGTGTAAGTAAAACCTTTTCTCTATCTAACACCCCTATTGGCCTGAATGCTAATAGGTAAATTCAGAATTGTTTGTGGGAAACAAAGGGAACCAAGTGCTTAGGTTACCAAGGTGTCCTCCAGTGGGGACATGGGCCAAATGAATTATATGAGGGTCCTCGTGTCAGGGAGGGAAACTGACCTATTCCAGGATTACGAAAGCAAGAGATGAAAAATGAAAAAGGTAGAATTTAGAGGGAAAAAAAAATGCTCAAACAGAAAGAACAAGAGGGGAAGAAAAAAAGAGAACAAAAGGGAAGACACAACAGAAGAATACTACAAGGAAAAATCACAAACAAGATTTTGTAAAATAATCACCTGGAAAGTCTACATATACTAGCAATAATGGAATATATTTTGTTTTACTTAAAGAACCACAATAGTTAATTAGGAAAATGGAACCTAGGAGATTATCCAATATAATTCACTTTATAAAGGGGGGAAACTAAATACCAGAAGAGGGTTAATTATTTGCCCCAGTTCACACAAGTTAAGTAGTGAAGCCAATATTAAAATCTATTTACTTTGGCTCCAGCCATCTTTTTACTACACAATTTCAATTTCAAATTACTTTTTTACTTAGTGATGTCTTGAACATAGAAAATATTTATTAAATATTTGATGAATCAAATTTCATCAGTATGGGTGTTGCGTATTCTAAAGAACAGCACAACCTCTCTATGACTGAAGAGTCAATATAGTTGTAGCCAACAAAGAGTAATGAGCTTCTGCATCTTTAAACAGGCTGGTCTGCATTTGCTCTAGTGCCTGGTTTGTACTTAAGTCTTTCAATCTTGGCAGAACACGCCAAAAACTTGTGCTTTGCTGCCATAACCTTGAAAAGGAAGTGAGTCTAATGGCAGATATCCTGGTATTTAGTTGAATATTCCTTCCATTACATCATACTGCTTTCCTCTCTTCTCCTAATTCAACAATCAGAAAACTTCAATGTAGCTACTTGTTTAAATGTCTCAATAACATAACACTTTCTTGCAGTAAAAGTAGATTGTAACAAAGCATTCCAGCAATATCTCTATGCCTCTGAGGATAGTATGTTAACATCTCCTGAGTGTTACTGAGCAAAGAGTCTAAAATATATCTATTTGTTCTTTAAATATTTGAGAGAGGGCATTTTTTCTATTCTTTTTTAAAAAGAAAACTATTTTCTCCTCAGAATTCCTCATTCTAACAGCTCTTACACACAGTGTATATACACAGAGGCAATCCCTAAAAAGGAAAATAAAAAGGAACCTTTGATCTTATACTAAAAGATCAAGAAGTTTCTATTTATAGATACAAGAGGACACAATCTCTTTTAAAAGAAGTGGATTTTGATGCAAAATAATGTATCTGTTTCCACAGCCAAGATAAATGCTATCCAAGTAATCTCTTCCAACCAGGGAATCTGAAGAAGTAGAACAAGCCTTTTCAAAGATTATGGTTTCCTTGACAACAACATTGCCTGAGACAAGCAGGAAAATAATTAAAAAGTAAATCGTCTTTGTTTCTAAAATCTGTAAACGTATGTTAGCAGTAATGAACAAGGTTTTAAAGAAACAGGGATTTGATCAGACCCTGAAGACACCAAAAGAAGAAAATAAAAGTCCACCATAATGTAATGTACTTTGTAAAGATACCTAATTACCTTTATAGAAGGATTGGGTTATTTTTGACAAAAAGTAGAAAAGAAATTTAGACCCACATAATATTTACTATCTTAAAAAAAATCCAAAATTCATGTAGTTATATTCTTCCATATTATATTTCCTGAAATAATTGACTCTATTTCCCCCCTAATGTTTACTTTAAAATATAAAGTGACAGAATATGGAGATGGCCATTCCCCACTGAAACCAGATATTTAAAGTCAGTAGTATGATATAAGAAGTGTAAGAAAATATTTTCTTCATTCAGGTCCTACTACAGTATGCTTGAAATTTTAACATTTGAGTCATTCCTTTGGTTTTAAGCAGTTTCTCTCCCTGTAGTACTTATCTAAAATCAAACCTTCCTAGAAGAAGTAGCATAGTTATGAGGCAAGATATAAGGAGCTCTGAACCTGCAGTCGGAACACCAGGGTTTGAGTCTTAGTTTAGACACTGGCTAGCCATATGAATCTCCCTGAAGGATATAATGTCAGCCTAAATGTCCTAAGAGATCCACATTATTTTAACAGCCTCCTAATTAATCTTCTTGCCTCCTATATCCAGTCTCTCTCTTTTCCAATCAATCCTTCATAAAACTATATAATTGTCCTAAAAGCTCACCTCTGATGTCTTTGTCCCTTTTTGCATAAGTTTTCAGTGACTTCCCACTGCCTATGAATTTCAGTCCTCCATAATCTTGGCCCAATTACCTTTCTAGCCTTATCTCACTGTAGTACAAGTCCTCATCATCTCAGTACCTAACTAGGCTGATAGTCTGCCACTGATACACCCTGCTTCCAGAAGCCTCTCCCTAGGGCAGCTAGGTGGCACAGTGGATAGAGCACCAGCCCTGAAGCCAGGAGGACCTGAGTTCAAATGTGGTCTCAGACACTTAACATTCCCTAGCTGTGTGACCCTGGGCAAGTCACTTAACCTCAATTATCTCAGCAAAAAAAAAAAAAAAAAAATTAAGAAGAAGAAGCCTCTCTCTCCTCTAATTTATCTTTTACTCAGTTGCCAGAGAACTTTCTCAAGCTCACAGTATGGACATATAAACCTGTTGATTTCAATGGATTTTTATTACCTCCAGGAGCAAATATAAAATCTTCTGTTTGAATTAGAAATAGTAATTTTAAAAATATTTTGAAACAAGTTTATTTAGTGGAATATTATTGTTCCCTGGGAAAGGATGAGCAGGATGCTCTCAGGAAAAACAAAAACAAAAACCCTGGAGAATTCCCCATAAACAAAGTGGAATATACTACATACAAAATAATACCAATGTTCTGGGATGACCAGCTGTAAATGATGCTGTTATTCTCAGTAGTATAATCATCCACAACTACTCTGAAGGACTTATGATGAAAAATTCTATCCATACCCGGAGAAGGAATTAATTGAGTCTGAATACAGATTGAAACATTCTCTATTTTTCTCTCTATCTCTTTCTTTATTTTTCACTTAATTTTTCTTGAGGGTTTCTATTTTTATTAGGGTGGGAAATCTATGTTTTATTTCACAACTTGACTTTTATAAAAATATTTTGCATAACTTCAAATGTGGTTTCTTAATTGTGGATAGGAATAAGGAAGAAAACTTAAAACTCAAAAATTTTAAAAATAAATGTAAAAAATATTTTGAATGTAACTGGGTAAAATACTAAATAAGTAAATAAATGGGAAAAAATCCTTTTGATTTTTAATGCCCATCATAATCTTACCCATTTCTAACTTCCCAGTCTATTTATCATTTTTCCATCTATCCTCCCTATACTTTTTGATTAAGTAATTACTAACAGGGTATGGGTTATTCCTTCCATATTTGATCTCCAAACTTAATACATTTTCATTGACTATCCCCCATGCCTGAAATGCTCTACTGGATTCCTTCAAATCTGAGCCAAAATCTTCTTTCTTCAGCAAATCCTTTCCAGTCCCCTTCAGGGATAGTGCCTTTGCTTTGAAATTAGCCTCCCCACACACTCTGTATTTTTCTTGTGTATGCATAGCTATTTGCATGTTGTCTCCATTAGAATGTGAGCTCAAGGACAATATATGTTTTTGTATTTCTTTTTATCCCTAGCATATAATTAAGTGTATGGCACATATATTAAATAATAACAATAATAAATTCTTGTTGACTTAATAATAAGACAATTGCCCCTCACATTATCTAATGTTTTAATCAAACTATATTTCATATTGCCTATTTTCATCCTGCCCATTTCTTCCTAATCAAATTGGACAGGCTAAGTATGTAAAGCTATTGTTTTATATATATAATATATGACATATATATATAGTTAGTCTTTGTTATTTCTATTGTTATTCTTTGCTTTTTCCATTGTTATTCATGTGAACTTTCCTGAAAGCTAATATGTAGTTAAAGATTTTTACTGAGAATTTTAGGTCAGAAAGATGACAGATTATGCTGCGGTCTCAACTGCACAAGCTCAAACATTCTATTGTGTTAGGGCACTCAAAACTCCAGGCATTATGGAAAATGGACTTCTATTCAATTTCAAATAGAAGTTTCTTTCACATATATTTGACTGTAAACTCCACAAGAATCACTATTAGATTAGAAACTAATCACATAATTCAGAGTATTTTTTTAAGGGTTATATAAGGTGAGGAGAGCGTCACAAAGAAAGAAAACCAAAGATCAGAAAATCAAAAAGAATCTATGAAATAGAAAAAAGGAAAGGGGGGGGGAGGAGAAGAAGAAGACCAAATGAGAAAAAAAGGAAAGAGAAAAAAGTTAGCAAGAGAATGATCACTTTTATATGGAGGGAGGGAGAGTTTGTCTGAGAAGATAGCACCTGTATTAGTAGAACAACGAGTATGGCCCTAGAAATATCATTACTTACTATGGTAAACATTGACTTGGATGATTATCATAAAGGATTTACAGCTAGAAGGGGAAAAAATAATTTAGTTCAACTCTCTAGTATTATAGATGAAAAAACTAAAACATAGAAAGGGGAATGATTTGTTTATTGATTTATATGCATTAAGTAACTAAGTCTTGAACCCAAGCCTTCAGACTCCAAATGCAGGCTCTTGCCAGGGCATGATGAATTGAGGATATATTCAATAAAATGGTGGCTAGCACTACAGAGAGTAGAATTACCAAAAGAGCAGAAGAACAAAATTCAACTGGAACCTAAGTAAAACTCAATCCAAGTAGCATGCTTAAAAATAAATCAGTCCTTCAAGTTCTGATATGACCAATTAGGCCCCCATCTGAACTAAATAACAACTAAAAACACCTGATTGGATGAGAAAATCAATTGCCATCAGAAATCAAATTTCATGATAAAACAGCAACTATTAAAACTACCTGGTGTTCAATCAATGAAACAGATTACAGAAGGAAGACCTACAGCAAGTGTGTACAGTAGCCTAGTGTTCAATAAACAAAAAATACAAAACATCAATCAACGAGCATTTTGAGTAAACTCCTATTACACATCAGAGAAGGGCAGCTAGAAGATGCAGTAGACAGAGTGATGGAAGACTCATCTTCCTGAGTTCAAATCTGGCCTCAGATACTGTGTGACCCTGGGAAAATCACTTATACCTGTTTGCCTCAGTTTCCTCATATCTAAAATGAGCTGGAGAAGGAAATGGCAAACCATTCCAGCATCCTTGCCAAGATAACCCCAAATATAGTCATGAAAAATTGGTCACAACTGAAAAACAATTGACCAATAAGAAAAATATATCAGGCACCTTATTAAGCAATTGGAATACAAAGAATGTTCATTTGAAAAGAACAGCTGATAACATTTTCTATAGAAAGCAGGTTAGTAGAAAATATGCTTAAATTAGTATCTTACTTCATGTATCAAAATAAATTCCAAGTAGATAAAAGTTAAAAAGAACCAAACACTAAAAAAAAAATTTTAAAGAGAATGAAAAGTCATTTTTTAATAACTTTGGATAGGAGAATTTATAAAGACAGGATAGAGGATATTACAAGGATAAAACAATTTGAACAAATAAAATTAAGATTTTTCCACAAACAAAATCAAAGCATCCATAATAAGGAAATATATGAATTTAGAAAAACTTGACAGCAAATGTCTCCAATAAATATCTAGTAGCCAAAATTCATAAGAATTAACAAAATCTATAAAGTTATGAGACACACTCCAAAGGACAACTGTCAAAGTAAAAGAATACTTTTTCAAAAGATATAAAAATATATTAAAGCTGTTCCAAAATCACTAATAAGAGAATAGTTCATTAAAAGCACTTAGATACTGGTGCATTATTTCACTACGTGGGGCTAGAAATTGGTTTAGTCATTATGGAAGATAACTTATAACTATGCAAGAAAACTTACCAAATTATTCATGATCTTTGATTCATCCCACTACTGGGCTTATACCCAAAAAAGATGAATTACAAGACAAAAGTCTTACATGCACTAAAATATTCATAATAGCACTGCCTTTTATACCAAAATATAGAAACTAGTTTATGTGTATGCTCAGTAATTGAAAAATGTTAGAACTGTGGTATATTAACATAATGTGCCATAAAAACAACAAAGGTAAAGAATTCAGAGAAATGTTTATATGTATAAATATATTTACATTAGCTCTTTTTGTGGTAGAAAAAGAATAGGAAATTTAAGGGGTGCCCATCCATTGGGGATTGGCTGAATAAGTTATTATATATGAATGTGTAAGAAATCTGTATATATGTTATAAGGTGTATAAGAATCTGTAAGAAAAGATTAAGGCTATGATTTCAGAGAATCATAGGAAGATTTATATGATGTAGGTGAAATGAGCAGAATAAGGAGAACAATTTATAAAATGACAGCAATATTATAAAGATAAGCAACTTTGAAAGACTTGTCAATCCTGTTCAACACAATGACCAACATAATTGAAAAACTCAGGATGAAACTTCATTCATTTCCTGATAGAGAGGCAATGGATTCAAACTGCAGACTAAGACTTTGCCTTTTTAGATGTGGACAGTGCAGGAATTTGTTTACCTTCATTATATGTGTTTGTAACAAGATCTTTGTTTTTCTTGCTTTTTTGATGGGAGAGAGGGAAATGGAAAAGAGAGAATGTGCATCTGAAAATAAAATAAAACTTAGTTTAAAAAAAAAAACTTAAATGGAACAGCTAAATGTTGCAATGGAGATATCACACTATGAAGAGGAGAGTGTTAAATATCACCATCTTCATTACATATGAGGAAACTGAGGCTAATAGGGTCCATATGACTCAGTCATGATCAAAATCATAAAATCTTAAGAGTCAGAAGGGACTTAAGAGGCCACCTAGTCCAATCTATACACAAAGAGTCTTCTCTATAGCATCTATGATGAATGATCTACTAAAAAAATCTCCACTGAGTAGGAACTCACTACTTCTAAGACAACCCACTGCTGACTTATGGACAAATTGTTGGGAAATTGTTCTTTGAATCAAATTGAAATCTTCCTCTGAAGAACTTCAGTCATCAGCCCTTATTCTACCGCACAGGAGTATCATCTGTTAGAATGTAACCTCCTTGAGGATGGGGATTGTGTTGTTTTTATTTGTGTTTTCCAGATCCTAACTTAATATAGCTTCATTTAATAATTTATTGGTCTGGGTAAAAACAGAATAAGATTCATGCCTATTCCATATAAAAGAAGCTAACAAACTGGTAATGCATAATAGTTCACAACACCTTAATAAGCACAGAATACTGTTTGTGTTCTATTTTATATGTTGCACAATCAAGTTCTTTTTTCTACTGCAACATGAAATTTGTATATAAAGTAAAAATTTTAAAAACTAGTTCAACACACACATAAAGACTGAAAAATGTCACTTAATAATAATTAATTAATAATTATTTTTTTTTTTAGTTTTAAATCCACAGCAGCCTTCACCTGAGTAAAAGGAGCAAAAAAGAAATTTTATGCCCACAAAAATCGGATTCTATCTCAGTAGTTCCCATGGTGTGTTCTGTAGGCAGGCTGTCTTCCACCCATTTGAAACTCCCCCACATTCACCACCCTTGCACGTTTACATAATTATGAATATATACACCAAGAAAAATATTCAGATTAGAGGAACATAATAGGCGTGGGAATGAGGAAGGAGAGAAGCATGCTGTCCTGATTTTTCTTAAATCTTTAGAACAGTTTCTTACACAAACCATGGTTTCACCTATTCCCTTCTATGCCTTAACAAAGTACAGATTTCCCTTCTGTTTCCCTCTTAAGATTTCATATCTCTTAGCATTTTGTGCTACAAGGGTCCCTTTATTTTACAAGTGAAAAAACTGAAACTCAGAGGGGAATAAAAATAATACACATTTTTATATCACTTTAAGGTTTACGAAGTATTATCTTCACAAAAGCCCTGTGAGGCAGACTCTGTAATCCCCATTTTACAGGCAAGAAAACTGAGATTGACTTATGTGAATTACCCAAGGTCATATACCTAAGAAGTTTATGAAACAGGATTCAAACTCAGGTCTCCAGAATGCAAAGCCAGAGTTCTTCCCATAATACCTCACTACTGTCAAGCAATTAAAAAAAAAATATTTGGAAGGGAATTTGAAAAAGGCAAGATAATCACATATTATAAGAACTTACAGTCAAGATAGATAGCTGAACAGAGTCAGCTTCTAAATTTCATATACCTACCCCAGCAAAAACCTGAAATTTATACTAAATAATGATCAAGAAGGCCAATGAGAAGCTACAATAAGTGGCTTCTTCCACCCCAGAATTATACAAATGTCAGCCAGAAGCCCATGTATGAAATAAATCTACCAGCAAAGTCAGTGCTATAGACAAATAAGATGACCAGATATTCCAGGGACATAATAGAGTTCAAGGCCCTGTGTTTAAAGGCATTGGGACAGAGGGTTCCAAAAAAATCAGACACAGAAGTTCTTAATTTTAAAAGGTCCCCCAAATGTGAATGCAATGAAACATCATCATGGGATAAGAAATGATGAAAGAGATGATTTCAGAGAATTCTGAGTAATTAATAACTGATGCAGATTGAAGGAAAAAGAACCAAAAGAACAACATATACGAAGACAATAATATACTTTGAAGAAAAAGACCTTTGAAAGATTCCAGAACTCGGAAAACTTAGGATAAAGCATATTGACAAAAAGGTATTAGCCTCAAAGCACAGGAGACACACTGTTTTTTGTTTTTGTTTTTTTAAATATGGTCACTGTACAACTAAGCTTATTATGTTTTTTTTTTTTTTCCCTTGATTTTAAATTGGGGAGATTAGGATGGGGTAAAGGGAGGTTTGCAATAGTGACGTTAAAAAAAAAACAAAACAACTATAATATTTTTTAAACTGAATAGAACAGAAGGAAGTTCAGGAGTAAGGCCAGTCAGAACAATTCTTAAAGTTGCATGTGGATTTTATTATATACTTCCTTTTGTAAAAATAAGTGGTATGAATTGGAAATTCACAGTGTCATATATAATTCTTTTTATATTCTATTGTATATATAGAAATATTCTCCTTTTTGTGCTTAAATTGATCATTTGAAAATTTAATTTAATTTAAAGAAGTAATTTTTAAGGACCTAATATGTGCAATATAAAATGAAAAGCAGTTCTTTTGCCTTCGCACTGAACCTATAGGGCAAGAACTCTGTTTTGCTATTTTTCTGGCTAGTTTTGTGATCTAATTAAGAACCACCTAAGTACAAGGCACAATACTAGTCATGTTGGGGATACAAAAATAATACTGTCCCTACCATTAAGAAGATTAGCCTCATATTAGAGATGGCTCATACACTAGTAAATTATAATACAAAATAGAATATGACAAATGCTATAAAATGTAAGGTAAAGATTATTAGCCTTTTTAAAATATGCCATGTGCAATGATAAGTTAACAATAGAAGTGACCCTGCCTTTAGGTTATGGCCAGTGAAGCACATGCCAGAAAGGCCTTGAGGACAGGCTGATCCAACTCTCACCTCCAGATTAGTCACAGGGTGATGATTTTGTACAGCACTGTAAACTGAGACCAAAGAAATAAGACATTCCTAATGTATGGAAGTAAATTCAATTAGATTCAATTAAAATTTATCCAGTCTAATGGTTCATTTTGAGGAAACAGAGAGAGTGGCATTTTTATTTTTTATAAATAAGATGGGCTGAAGGATTTTTTTTCTCCCCACATGGGAGAAAATACCACTCTTTAACCCTAACATCACAATTCCAATTGTACTTATTGAGAAGATAAAAATGGCATTGAGGTTGCAGCTAGATGGCATTGTGGACAGATGATTCTTCTTCCTGAAGCCAAATCTGGTCTGACACCTACTAGCTGTGTGAATCTGGACAAGTAACCTAATTCTGCCTCATCTGTAAAATGAGCTGAAGGAAACAGTAAATCACTCCAGTATCTTTGTCAAGAAAACCCCAGATGAGGATATGAAGATTCCAACACAACTGAACAACAATAAACAATGGTATTAAAGAGAACAAAAATAGAAAAAGCAGATGAATTAGAACACATCTACATAGAGGGGAGCCATGCTAGACTATACACACCTGTGAGCTCACTGTGGGATTGAAATGCAAGATATCTAAAAAAAAAAAAAAAGAAGACACCGAAGTCATGGGAAAAATTCATTATTTTATTTATGTCCCAAAAAAGGCAACCAAGGAAATATTTATAAGTACCCACCTACATACCTACAGCCCCAACTACATAAAAATTTTATGTGCATTATCTACATACAAATAAAAGACATCCCCAATGAGACTATTAATAAGAAATAAGCAGATTTGTAAAAATCAATCAATAATGAACAGCATCTTTAACCATCTTTCAATTAACTGAAAGACGTGGAAAAATATAAGATTTCATCATGCTTATTGTCTGTCAATTATTAAAAAACATTAGAGTCAGTAGAGCAAAACAGTTTCTTAAAGGTGTTTCCCATGCATACATCAAAATTATTCAAAAGATCTTCAAAGATGAAGTCTATGATCATAAAAGTCATGCAAAGAACAAAACAGAAGACATATGCTTATCATTGTGGTATTCACAATGTGATGTGATGGAGGAGATTCAAAACTCAGTAAAAGTAGAAAATGATTTGCCCACAGATGATGAGACCTTCTAAGATAGGTGCTCATGTCTGCAGAAGAGACTGTGCTGTTTATATTAAGCCCTGAAATATTGCTAACTCATAACAATCATTCAAAAAACTTTGCCCTGACCAACCATAAAAGAAAGACCAAGTGGATAAAGAATGTCTATTTACTAGGCTGTGATAGGTATTCAAATGAAAAGCAGAGAGAAATTGTGAATCAAGATATATAATTGGGCCAGATAATACAGATTATTAGTAATATAGCCCTGAGTTGAGCAGAAAAAAAAGAGAAAACCAAATTTCTTTCAGAAGAGTATACAGCTCCTTTAATCATCTCAAGTTTTCTATGAAAGCAAAAGCTTATCTTTTTATTACCAATATTTTATTAGCACTGCTATGGAGAAGACATGGAAATCTCCAAAGAATTAAAGCACAGAGGGCATAGGAGAGTCTTATGGTGGGCACCAACAGGATGCAACTACAACCACTGAAGATTTTTTTTTCCTGAGGCAATCAGGGTTACGTGACTTGCCCAGGGTCACACAGCTAGGAAGTGTTAAGTGTCTGAGACCAGATTTGAATTCAGGTCCTCCTGACTTCAGGGCTGGTCCTCTATTCACTGCACTACCTAGCTGCCCCAAACATTGAAGAATTTCAAAGACCATAAGTAAAAGTCATTATCATGAAAAAATTTAATAAGAAGAGAAAGTAGTGGTAATATATGATGAGTAGACAGTTCCACTGGTAACCTCACAATTTCAGGAAAAACAAAAAACAAAGTAGACCTCCAACACATGGGATAGGCTCTGAAGCAAACTTAGGGGAATACATGAAAAAGAGTTGCAAAGGATGGAGAGGCATAACCAAGTTTCAATCTGCATCACTGAAAGGAATTCTCAAATTAATGAGATCGAAGATCCATTTGGGTATCTCAGCACAAGAGAAAGCATTTTTCAAGGGGGGAGTGGGGAAGTGACCAAAAACTTAGACTGGTAAACTAACTCTAGGCATGTGAACAAAATAATTTCCTCTCCCTGGTCCTCAGTCTCTTCTTCTATAAATGAAGTAGCTAAACTATAAATGAAGATGAGGGGTTTTTGTGACAGATAACCTTTTTGGTGATCAGATGAAGTCTGTGGACTTCTCAGAATAATGTTTTTAAATATATAAAATACACAGGATTGCAAAAGAAACTAACTATAACAAAATACAGTTATCTAAATACCACAAAAACAAGTTCATGGGCCCCAGGTTAAGAACTTCTGCATTAGATGAACTCTCAATTCTGAATTCTAGATTCTATATAAACTGAGTAAAACCCTTCATTCTTGATTTCATGTTGCCATCCAGTGGTCAGAGATAGACATGCATTCAAGCTATATTATATATCAATTTTTAAAAGATTCATGATCATTTTTAGTAAAAATACAAACAATTCAGGTACAATCTCAGTCATTTAAAACACTTGCAATCCACCTCCAGCTCCAGTCTTTTCTAGGCTCTACAGGGACCACCAGTGAGAGTATTCTGTAATAACTCTGTATGCAGATGTAGATCTCTGGCCTTTAGTCAAAAATAAGTCCCCACACTTCTGTTTAAAAGTTGTCTAAACCACAACATAACATTTTCATGCTCTCTATTGATGTTTGCTTGCATTACGTTTCCCTTCTCAGATTTTTTTTTCTTGTAGATTCGACTTTTCTTGCACAGCAAGATAACTATAAAAATATGTATACACATATTTTTGTCAAGTATTTTAACATAATTAACATGTAGTAGACTTCCTGCCATCTAGGGAAGGGATGGGGACTGGGGGGGGGGGGAATTTTGTAATGGAAAGCTTTGCAAGGGTCAATGTTGAAAAATTACCCATGCATATGTTTTTAAATAAAAAGCTTTAATAAAAATAAATAAATAATAAAAGTTGTCTAAAGCAAGTTTTTCCTGGTCACTCTTCTTTCCAGCCTACCTTGATAATGTCAACCCTGATTCTTAACTTGGGCTTCAGGGTCTATGGTCCCCCAAAGAAGGCAAGTGAGAGCCAACTGCAAGTACTAGCACTTGATATGGTAACAGCAGCAACGAATGTTCTCAAGCAGATGCAAGTCCCAGACTGGACATATAGATCTGGACATTCTGAATTCCTAAATAAAGGAAAGGAACTTAAAAAGTCTTTCCATAAGAAGATAACAATAGTATCCTGGCTGATACCTACATCTTTTCTTTATGGAAGACCAGCAGCTACAGCATTTTGATTTCCTGTCAGAATCCCAGAGTGGCCTCTATCCTTTCCAATCTTTACAAATCCTCCCTCCTGGTACAGAAATGAGCCAGAACAAGAAGATGGTGACCCTTGACTATGAGTTAATGGGCATAGGGCCTACAGGGCTTCCTAGCTGTTCAGCCGAATGTAGCACTGTGACAATGGTGATGTGTTTATGATGTTATGAATAAACCTACCCTTTTTGCAAAACTGTGGACTATAAGTGAAGTAATTTCAAGAAGGAATTAATGTCATCCCCTTTTAAATTTCCCAGAAAGAGAGCTTCCCTTGAAAACCACATGCAATCAAACCTCTGAACAGAATCTGAAGGAATGAAACCTCTCTCTAGATCAAGATAGACTGAAAAAAACTTCAAGAAAGGTCAGTCTCACTGGGTGGGGTAAAAAGGGTGTTCAGCCCAGGTCAGACAGACTCTGGGAAAGCCAGTGAGAGGGGCTTAATCACAGCAAATCAGTAACAAAGACCCTTGGTCCTGGCTCAGTAGTGGAGCAGATCAGGGAGCATCTTCTAGTCTCAGCTCAGAAGGCAAACTTTGGGAAACCAGGCTGTTTCCTGAAAAGAACAGGCAAAGCTACCCCTGCAAACACAAAACTGGAAGTCAGCAAGTGGAAATCAATGACTCTATGAAACATGAAATGCCAATTGGATAATTTTGATTATGTTAAATTAAAAAGGTTTTACACAAACAAAGCCAATACAATAAAGATTAGAAAGGAAGGGGCAGCTAGGTGGTGCAGTGGATAGAGCACCAGCCCTGAAGTCAGGAGGACCTGAGTTCAAATCTGGTCTCAGACACTTAACATTTCCTAGCTGGGTGACCCTAGGCAAGTTACTTAACCTCAATGCCTCAGCAAAAAGAAAAAAAAAAAAAAAAAGATTAGAAAGGAAGTAGGAAGCAATTTTTATAGCCAGTGTTTCTGATAAAGGCTACATTTCCCAAATATATAGAGAACTGTGTGAAATTTATAAGAATACAAGTCATTCCCCAATTGGTAAATTGTCAAAAGATATCAACAAGAACTTTTCAGATGAAGAAATTAAAGCTATCTGTATAGTATGAAAAAAATGCTCTAAATCACTATTTATTAGAAAAATATGAATTAAAACAACTCTAAGGTACTGTCTCTCACCTATCAGATTGGCTATTATGATAGAAAAAGAAAAGGACAAATATTGGAGAGATTGGAAAAACTAGAACACTAATGCATTGTTGGTAAAGTTGTGAACTGATCCAATATTTTGGAGAGAAATTTGGAACTATGCCTAAAGAGTGATAAACTCTGTATACCCTTTGATCCAGCAATACTACTACTAGATTGATATCCCAAAGAAATTATAAAAAAAAAGGGGGGGGAAGAACTATGTACAAAAATGTTTATAGCAGCTTTCTTTATGGTGTCAAGGAATTGGAAATTGAGGGGATGACCATGAATTGGGGAATGGCTGAACAAATTGTGTATATGAATGTAATGGAATACTATGTTTTTGGTTTTTTTGGGTTTTGTTTTTTGTTTTTTTGTTTTGTTTTGTTTTGTTTTTTAAGAAATGATGAACAAGTAGATTTCAGAAAAATCTGGAAAGACTGCCATGAACTGATGCTAGTGAAATGAGCAGAATCAGAAGTAACAGCAATTTTGTGCAATGATCAACTTTGATAGACTTAGCTCTTCTTAGCAATACAATGATCTAAGATAATTTCAAGAAACTCATAAAGGAAAATACTATCCACATCCAGAGAAAGAACTATGGAGTCTGAATACAGATTTCACTTTGGGTGGTTGTTGTTGTTGTTGTTTTTTCTCATGACTTTTCATTTTTGTTCTGATTCTTCTTTTACAACATAACTAATATGGAAATATGTTTAATATGATTATACACATACAACCTATATCAGATTGTTTTCTGTCTTAGGGAGAGAGGAGGGAAGAGAATCAGGGAGGGAGAAAAAAATGGAAATCAAAATCTTATGAAAGTAAAAAAGTTGAAAACTAAAAGTATACAAATAAAAAAAATTCTAAAGAATCAACTAAAAAAATGACTTGAAATTATTAACAATTTTAGCAAAGTTGCAGCATGCAAAATAAACTCACAAAAGTCATCACCATTTCTATATAATACCCAAAAAGTCCAGCAGCAAGAGACAGAAAGAGAAATTCCATTTAAAATAACTGTAGAAAATATAAAATACTTGGGAAGTCTACTGCCAAGACAAACCCAGGAACTATATGAACACGACTATAAAACATTTTTCATAAATAAGGTCAGATTAGAACAACTAAGAAAATATCAATTGGTTATGGGTAGGCTGAGCCAATATAATAAAAATGACAATTCTACCTAAATTTATTTAGTGCCATACCAATCAAGCTATTGGGAAACTGCTATATAGAGTTAGAAAAAATAGTAACAAAATTTTTCTGAAAAAAATGGAAAGTCAAGGATTTTAAGAGAATCAATGAAAAAAAAATGCAAAAAACAAACAAACCAAAAAACCAAGTGGTCTAGCCATACCAGTTCTCAAACTATATTAAAAAGTGGGATTATCAAAAACAATCTGGTATTGGATAAGAAACAAAGTAGTGAAGCATTGGAATTGATTAGGTACAAATTATATTATGGTAAATGATCATAGTAATGTAGTACACAATAAACCCAAAGATTCAAGCTTTTGGAACAAAAACTCTTTATTTGATAAAAACTACTGGGAAAACTAGAAAACAATATGACAGAAACTAGGTAAAGGCCAATATCTTCCACCATATACCAAGATAAGATCAAAATGAGTACATGTTTTACACTTAAAGAGTAATACAATAAGCAAATTAAGAGAGCATGGAACAGTTTATCTGTCAGATTTATGGATAAGGGAAGAATTTAGGACCAAAGAAGATACAGAGCATTATAAAATATGAAACAGATAATTTCAATTATATAAAATTTTTTAAATTTTACACAAACAATACCAATGCAATCAAAATTAGAAGGAAATGAAAAACTGGGAGGAAATATCTGTAACAAATATTTCTGATAAAGGCCTCATTTTTTCAAACATATAGAGAACTAAGTCAACTTTATGAGAATATAAGTCATTCCCCAATTAACAAATGGTCAAAGACTATAAAAGGCAATTTTCAAAGAAATCAAAACTAGTTATAGCTATATGAAAAAATTAGAGAAATTTGAATTAAAACAATTCTGAGGTACCTCCTCATGCCAATCAGATTGGCTAATATGACAAAAATGGAAAATGGTGAATGTTGGAGGGGATCTGGGAAAACCAGGACAATAACATTTTTAGTGGAGTTGTGAACAGATCCAATCATTCTGGAGAACAATTGGAAACTATGCCCAAAAGGCTATAAAATTGTGCATAGCATTTTATCTAGTAATATCACAACTTAGTCTACATTCCAAAGACATTTAAAAATGGGGGAAGGATCTATTTATACAAAAATATTTATAGCAGTTCTTTTTGGCTAAGAATTGGGAATCAGAGTACTAGCCCTGAAGTCAGGAGGACCTGAATTCAAATGTGGTCTCAGACACTTAACACTTCCTAGCTGTGTGACCCTGAGCAAGTCGTTTAACTCCACTTGCCTCAGCAAAAATAAATAATAGGAAATCTAATGTCTATCAAATGGAAAATGGTTAAATAAGCTATGGTATATGATTGTAATGGGATATTATTGTGCTATAAGAAATGACAAGCAGGATGATTTCAGAAAAACCTGGAAATACTTACTTGAACTGTTACTGAGTGAAGTGAAAAGAATTAGGAGAACATACCATCAATATTGTTCAATAAAGAATTGTGAAGGACTTAGCTATTTTCAGTAATATAATGATCCAAGACAATTATAAAGGACTCTGCCTCCAGAGAAAGGACTGGAGCATGCCATCTTTTACTTCCATTTTTTTTTCTTTTATTTTAGTTTTCTTGTACAAAATGACTAATATGGAAATATTTTACAGAACTACACATATTTAACCTAGATCTGATTGCTTACTATCTCAGGGAAGTGGGAGGGGAAGGAAAAAGTGACAGAATTTGAAACTCAAAACTTTAAATAAAAATGTTTAAAAAAAAAAGAATTTAAATATTAATAGACAAAAAATAGGTTAATGGGTTAGATAGCTATACCAGATATCACATCAACTGTATATAAAAGATTAATGTTAAATAAATTACAGAAAATCAGAAAATAAAAATAAAAAAATTTAAAATGACTTAAAATAGTATACTAAATTAAATTTACTAATTATATCATTCAACTTCTTGAAATTATAGTACTAAAACTCCAATTTCTCTATTGCATTAAGGATTACATGGCACTTTAAAACATGATAACCACTCCATAAAAAGAAAGTATTGTTATTCCTGGAGAACTGACTTGCTTAGGCCCACACAGTCAATAAAGGTCAAAATTAGGATCTGAATCATGTTTCTTCTAATGCCAAGTCCAACATGCTTTCTACCAGCTTGCTCAATTGCTCAGTATTCAACTATAAATGAGTATATTTTGCTATTTCCAAATAATTAAAAGGTAACATATCAAAATATAAAGTCCAATTTCTCAAAGTATTCTTCTATAGGTTTCTTTTTCTAAAACATTCCAGGACCTACAATCAACCACTTCCATTCCATATTATAGTATAACTACCAAATCTGGTCTCTGATCTATCTCTGCCTCAATAAATATTTCTTTTTCTTTCTCCTTTGTTTTTTGTTAAGTTTTTTTGTGTCTTTTTTTTTTTTTTTTTTGGAGATGCAGTCTCCCTACCTCATCCTGGCTGGAAGTGTATCAGTTACTCATGAGTGATCCTACTGCTGAACAGAACTGAAACTCTGATCTATAGTTTCTGATTTGAATCTCTCTTTGGGCAGCTAGGTGGTTCTCCGCTCCAGGGGGCTCACCATAGATGATATGGACATAACACATACACCTAATTGGCTTTAGCCTACTCCAGCTGAGAACTCCCAAATTCAATTAATCCATCTGCCTTGGTTTCCCCCAGTAGCAGGAATTACAGCATTCATCACACCAGTCAGAACAAATCTTCATAGAAAAATTACTGTACATCTAGTTATAACCCCAAAAATGAGAACATCAATTCAGGAAACACAGTTCAAGGACACCATGGCCCTACTAGAACAAGCTCTACAATTATGTCTATTCACCCTTTATCAATGTAGTTCTACCTACTGATAAGCATAATAACAACAATAATAATAATACCTGGCATTTAAATAGCAATGAAAGGTATACTGGATAATTCATTCCATGGGCACTACATGACAAACTTAATAGATGAAAGTAAAGTACAGAGTAATTTGCCAGAACTAAGAAGGATTTGAACATCTCTTTGGAAACATCTAATCTCTTTTCTTCTTTTTACTACATCAGCTGCTTGTGATTGTAAATCATAAGAGTGTGGGGTAACTGTGTCTTATGGATCTTTTTAGAGTGTTTACCATAACTTACAGTATTTTTAATGATAATGGAATTAGAATATCTAAATACAAGTCTAGGCTCCAAAATAAACTAGAGAACATTAAATAAGTTAATTATACTAAAACCTCCTCATCTGTAAAAAAACAGGTGATAATAATACAACACCTACCTCATATACTAGTAAAGAAAACTTTCTAAACTATAAAAATTTAAGCTATTATGTTAATGATGAAAATTATCACTATCAGATTCAGAAATCTGGCTGATATAGCAAGCAAGCGAAGGTAAAAAGCTCAGAAAACTTGGCAGTAGACCATACTAGGCCAGAGCAAACCTCTTGATTTACTGATGAAATCAGGTGGATAACAGGGATAAAATACTAATATTTGTAAGCACTTCTAAAGTAACTTATTTTTTAAATCATGACAAGGCAAACACCACATTTGCCCTCTAACACCTCATTACTTGATGAGTTATATGAGGAAGAAGGAATAGCACTTAGGAAAATGTAAGAGGGAAGAACAGCTACAGCTAAATACACTAAGACAAAATCTGTGATGAAGGTTAAAAAAATTTTTTTTTCAATGCACTTGAATGTCAAGAAAAGGGAAGATGCCAAAAGAATAGAAAAAAATCTCCAAAAAGGCTATGGAGAAGTCATTAGCAACTTTTCCCTGATTTCTAGTAAAAATGGTAGTGCAAAAGATCATAAAGTAGCCCGATACTCAAACATATAATCCAGGAAAGGTTTGAAAAGATCATGAAATGAAACCATGATCAAGATATCCAAAGGAAAAAAAAAAAATAAACTCCTTTATCCAGACCAAGACTACATAAAAAGATAAGCAGAAACAAAAGTTTAAGATCTCTCTGCTAAATAAGTCAGAATAAAGACAAGTTTAAAAAAAAAAAAAAAAAAAAAAAGTAAGATGCCCATGAGTACTCTGATTAATCAGAGACCCAACAGAGCACAATGAAGTCAGAGAGCTAAGTATTCAGTTGAAAAAGCTCCAACAAGGTCAGAAACAGGCAGAGATCTGAGGAAAAAAACAAAGAACCTGGAGTCCGGAACAATCTAACAATTTCATTGGGTTGATAAAAGGAGGCCAAAAAAAGTCCACAGTCATCTGACTTAAGTGGCTTCAGAAGGCCTTGATAATCATGGTACTTTGACCCCAGATGATCTGAGGGGCCAAAAACCTGACAGTACTTTGAGCACAAATATACTAGGGAAGCAAAAGTCCAGAAAATTGATGTAAGGTCCAAACAAGGCCTGATAACACATTCAAGAGTGTGGGAGGAGACAGAGCCTGGCCTTTGCACAAAATACCAAATTAAGAACTAAGACTGGCGATTTACTAGAAGATACCAGGCACTATGAAGAAATAATGAGGATCAAGAGAAGAAACACAAGAGGCTAGGCCAAAAAAAGAGCGGCTACAAAACAAATACAAGCAGAGCCTCAGAGGCAGGAAAATGGCTTAGTCCCAAGAAGAAATAAAGAGGAAAAAAAAAAAAAAAAAAAAGAATGAAATGATAAGTGAAATAAGAATTGGGAGGAAGAAAGGAAGGAAAGTCTAAAAGAGAAAAGAATTTACCAGCCAGAGAAATGAGGATAAGTAGAAAAGTAGTTAAGTAAGAAACAGCTTCACATGTTTCCTGAATTGAACAATGACATCAAATCCTGCAGTCCAGAGTTAAGTTAATCAGAGCACATGGATTTTCCTTCCTCATATACTTCTCTAACTGATTTCTGATTATCTCCTCAGATACAGAGTAAGTTAATGAGTATGACTCAAGTTTCTCTGTGGATTATGATATTTCACATTATTCAAATGCTTGCTCAAATGGATAAAAACTTCTGATATTCCTTTTTTTCCACTTTGTTGCTAAGTAAAGGGTTTATGTTTCAGATCTAAAACCATCATAATTGTGAGTATCTTATTACTATGAATAGAAACACAATGGTGGAGACTAAAATGGTAAGTGAAACAAGCACATCCCTTACAAAATAATTACATTACAGATTTTAATTTTACTTGCATGGTGGTAGTCTTTCTCCGGGAACCCAGACTGCCAGTATAAAAGTTAGTTAGTAATGGAGTCAGCCCAGAGAGTAAATGGGTTTTCGTATGCCCAAATGAAAAATATGAGGCATTCACTCTCCAATCGATAAATGGTCAAAAGATATGAACAGACAATTTTCAGATGATGAAATTAAAACTATTTCTAGTCATATGAAAAGGTGCTCCAAATCACTATTGATCAGAGAAATGCAAATTAAGACAACTCTGAGGTACCACTACACACCTGTCAGATTGGCTAAAATGACAGGAAAAGATATTGATGAATATTGGAGGGGATGTGGGAAAACTGGGACACTGATACATTGTTGGTGGAACTGTGAATGGATCCAACCATTCTGGAGAGCAATTTGGAACTATGCTCAAAAAGTTATCAAACTGTGTATATACCCTTTGACCCAGCAGTGTTTTTATTCGGCTTATATCCCAAAGAGATCTTAAAGGAAGGAAAGGGTCCCACATGTGCAAGAATGTTTGTGGCAGCTCTTTTTGTAGTGGCTAGAAATTGGAAACTGAATGGATGCCCATCAATTGGAGAGTGGCTGAATAAATTATGGTATATGAATGTTATGGAATATTATTGTTCTGTAAGAAATGGCCGGCAGATTTCAGAGAGGCCTGGAGAGACTTGCATGGACTGATGCTGAGCAAAATGAGCAGAACTAGAAGATCATTATACACGGCAACAACAAGACTATATGATGATCAATTCTGATGGACATGGCTCTCTTCAACAATGAAATGTTTCAAACCAGTTCCAACTGTTCAGTGAAGAAAGCCATATACACCCAGAGAGAGGGGTGTGAAATGTAGACCAAAACATAACATTTTCATGCTCTCTATTGATGTTTGCTTGCATTGTGTTTCCTTTCTCAGATTTTTTTTTCTTGTAGATATGATTTTTCTTGCACAGCAAGAAAAATGTGGAAACATGTATACATATATTTGATTTTTAACATAATTAACATGTAGTGGACTTCCTGCCATCTAGGGGAGGGGTGAAGAATAGGGGGGAAAAATTTGTAACGGAAAGCTTTGTAAAGGTCAGTGTTGAAGAATTACCCATACATATGTTTTGTAAATAAAAAGCTTTAATAAAAAAGAAAGAAAGAAAGAAAGAAAGAAAGAAAGAAAGAAAGAAAGA